>CM074453.1:270000-317500 GCA_037101425.1 Elopichthys bambusa | reverse complement strand
AACTTTTTTTTTTTTTAATCGACTCAGAAGGGTTAAAGAAGAATGTGAAATTGCCTCCATAATATGGGTGTTGTGTGCACAGGAGCCGCGCCACCGCTGAAGACTGCCTGAAGCACCAGTGGCTGCAGCAGGGTCAGGAGAGCGTCTCTGAGCCCGTCAGCCCCGCCGCCTCCTGCCATGATGAAGAGGGAGAGGAGGAGAGCGCTCAGCTGACGGAGGAGCTCATCGTCATGGCCGCCTACACCCTCGGCCAGTGCCGTCAGTCCTCGGATCAAGAGAGCCTGACCCCGGACCAGAAGGCCATCTCCAAACGCTTCAAGTTCGAGGAGCCCTTCTCCACCCTTCCTGGAGGATTCATCTACTGAAGCTGCACTTCATCACCTCATCATCTGAAGCCAAACCATCTGTTCTGTGTTTGTGCTGCTTTATATTTACATGGTTGTGTTTCTGAAGCCTTGCTGTGATTCTCTCTCGCTCTTTTCTTTCTTTCAGTTTTCTTTTGTGCCATGCTCAGATATTTGATGATAAGGGTTCTTGTGATGTTTGCCATGTTTGTACAAAATTAATGTTGTTTGTTTTTCTGCAATCCAGAGGCGAGCAGAATTAAATGTAAATTAATCAAATTTTATTTTAAGAGTATTTCAGTGTCGTGTTTAAGAAGCCATTTTGTATGTTCCGTTCAGGTGAAGACTTCCACAGCAGTAACACTCCATTTACACGCGTATATCTGTGTCTATTTTAACTCAATGTAGAGTTATAACTGTAAATTGTCACTATAAAGAATATTTTAATGGCAACAAATTTCAAAGTGACTGTCTTAATGCTGTAAATAAAAACTGTCTTGATGGCCACTTACTCTCCCTCATTATCATCATTATTATCATTATTATTATTATTACATATCTGATCCAGGGTGGACTAATGTAACCTTTGGAAAAATATTAATTTAGGACAATACATAATATAAATTAATGTTGATAATGAATAATTATTGTAATGTATATTATAAATTAATATAAATAATGCATAAGTATTGTAATAAAAGTATTATAGTTTAATATAAATAACAAAAGTAGTTTAATATTATAGAATTGTTAGCATTATATATTTTGTAATAATATTAGCTTAGTGTTACTAATCAATTATGCTTTTATATAAAAAAAATAGTAATAATAGTCTATTATCGTCAATGATTATACATTAATACAAATAATTAGTCATAATAGTATATTATCAATAAATAATAATGATAATAGTAGCTTATTGTTATCAATAATTATACATTATATAAAAATTATAGTAATAAGACTATTATCAATAAAAGTAAATTAATATAAATAACAGTAGCAGTTTATTATCAATTAGCCTGTACCTTTATATAAAAATTATAATAATAGACTATATCAATAAATGTAAATTAATATAAATAATGATGACAATAGTAGTTTATTATTATTATTATAGCATTGTTAGCTATAACTATATTATAATTTATGAATATTTTGTAATTTACATTGATTATATTAATAAAACTTTATTATTCTCCAAACAAAATGTTGTCATTATTATATTTAATTAGCTTTTATTTTCATTTAAGCTTTAATAATTTTAGTATGCGCTTTCATTTTGATTAGTTTGTTTTAATATATAACTTTAATATATTTCTATATAGTTTTTTTTTTTTTTTTATCATTTTAATTTCAAATTTTATTTCGGTTTGTTGCCAAGCAAAGATATTAAATGTTCTTTATATATATATATATAAATCTCACTCTCCCAGAGAAGAAATGTAACAAATGATCTTAAAATACAATAGCTAAATAAATTATTTTCACAATATTAAAGCTGCGGTAAACGATTTCTGTGAAAACTTCCATGTAGTCCCGCCCTAGACGCACGCGATTGGCAGAGATCTGCCTCCAAGATTTCTGATTGGCTCACACACGCAGCCGCTATTTCTGTGTAGTGTGTACTAAGCCATCAAAAGAAGAGTGATTTCTCTAAACACCTATTTTAGGAATATATGTCAGGCAGTATGGATATTTGTGTTGTTTAAAAAAAAAAAATCATCATCTTCCAATCATATTTTGTGCATCTTTTGAGAACAAATGAAGAAATGGCCTTTGTTTTGGCGCCCTCTGCTGGGTGACGTCATGTAATTGTTGAAGTAGCCTACACGGAAAACATTTATTTTCAATTTCATTTTTTATTTTTAATCAATATACACGTGTCTATTGTTATCTATTTGTATAATATATTGTAGATAGATATGAAAACGTAAACAATTAAATAATTTGTATGAAATCGGCTTCATATCTAGAAAATGAGCGCGAATGTCTCATACTGCCACATGAACGCGCCAGTGATCGCAGCGCGGCGCGGGTGTTCGCGGGTCCCTCTGTAATGGATTTGACTGATTAGAGGTCATTTATGTGTCGTGTAGGCCGCGGTCGTGTGCTTCGCGCCCCGTAAACACGGAACCGGACGTCAGAGTACCGGGGGAGAGACAATGAGATGCGCTGAACCGCTATCGGCCCATCAGACGGATCACCGTGACGCGTCTCTTCGCAATGGAGGACTGGAGCGAGTGTTTGGATGTGGCCGTGCAGATCGCGCGCAGAGCCGGACAGGTAACACGACAGACATGCGACATGATATTCTGTTCATTCATGACAAACATAACCGACTAACGACGACAAACAGCTATGCGGAAAGACTCGGGATGTGCTGTACAGTAAACGCAGGATGGACAGACAATAAACACACAGATATGATCAGCTGTTTCTACCCGGGATTTCCTTGTTGTTGTTTCAGCATGTAGACACGCGACAGTGATAATCTTACACAAATTCTGCATTAGTAACAGAGGTTATGTGTCAGTCAGCACTGATACTGATTCTGTAACAGTCTAAACAGTGTAAAACAGTGTAAACCACCGGATGTGTGCTCGAGTACAGCTCTGCTGTGACCTTTACATGTTACCTGTTATTAATAACTCTGATAAAGAGACATGTCTGACCCAGGGTGGACTCATGTGGCCTGTGTCGTTTAGGACAATACATACATAATACATATAAATTAATATTGAAAACATATCTATAATTATAGTAATAATAGTCTATTTATTATTATTATCAATAATTATATGTTTATATAAATATAGTAATACGTTTTTTTATTATTATTATCAATAAATGTACATTTATATACATAAAGTTTATGATTTTATCATTGTTAGCTCTATAACTATATTATAATGTATGTATATTTTATAATTTATTGCAATGATTATATTAATAAAACTTGATTATTTTCCAAACAGTAAACATTATATAATATTTATATAATGTCTAATAATACAATTCATGTCATATTATAGTTTTCATTATTATTTTCTACATATATATATATATATATATGTGTGTGTGTGTGTGTGTGTGTTAATAAAATAAATGTATAATATTAAATATGAATAAAATGAATGTATAATATTTAATGTTATTTGAGCTTGAATGAAGGTGTGTTGCAGTGCGGGCAGCAGATGGCAGTGTTGGTGTGTGTGCAGGTGGTGGCGTGTGCGGCGCAGCAGGAGAAGCGTGTGAGCAGTAAGAGCACTCCCACAGATCTGGTGACGGAGACGGATCATCAGGTGGAGGAGCTCATCATCTCCACGCTCCGACACAGATTCCCGTCGCACAGGTTCTCTGTCAGCACAGCTGCGCACATCTGGAGACTCATTCTCACGTCCTCTGCACTTCACTCGCTGTTCACTAAACTACTACAGTCATCTGCACTCACTGAAATACAGTTAAAAATAAACTAGAAGAGGATGGAAATATTTGAGGCAAAAATGAAAATTATAAATGTTGCCTTGATAACTGAAATAAATACGTTTAAAGGGTTAGTTCGCCCAAAAATGAAGTTTCTGTCATTAATGACTCCTCGTGTCGTTCCACACCCGTAAGACCTTCGTTCATCTTCAGAACACAAATCAAGATATTTTTGATGAAATCCGAGACTGCAATATAAACAAGGTCCAGAAAGGTACTAAAGACGTCGTTAAAACAGTCATGTGACTGCAGTGGTTCAACCTTAATGTTATGAAGAGACGAGAATACTTTTTGTGCGCCGGACGATTTCAAAACACTGCTTCATGAAGCTTTACGAATCGTTTGTTTCGAACCAGTGGTTCAGAGCATCTGTCAAACTGCCAAAGTTTCACAACATTTCGAAACACTTTATGATGTAACTATGCCTTGTTTACTGAAATCACATGACTTTGATACACGCCCCGAACCACTGGTTCGAAACAAAATGTAAACATTGGCGGTGCGGTGTGCCCCTCTGTGCCGTTTGTGATTCACGCTGCCTTATCGTAAATACAACTTTCCTTGGTACAAATCAGACCTGCAAACTCAGAAGAGGTGAAAAAGGCGACAAATGAAATAATTGTAGGGGGAATCCTCCCCCATGAGGACATTTTTGTGATTTTAACACGTAAACGAAGCACTCTTGGTGCACTCTGACGAGAAAATAAATGGGGAAAAACAACATTTGATTCAAGTTAAAAAAAAAAAAAAAATATTGACACTAGCGCTGGGCACTGACACAAATTTCACAATTGGATTCGGGAGCTTGCGATTTGATTTTGATTTGATTACCTTCGATTCAATATTGATTAATTTGGGGCCTATCAGGTGCAGTACATGACACATTTCCTCAAAGAAAAAAATAATGCTGTAAACTATACAGGAGCAACAGATGGTACATCATTATAATCTTAAAAGTTAAAATGAATCGATTTGTAAGCTATATAAAGAACGTGAAGTTTTAAAAACAATGTTATAATACATTTTTAATGATTTAATTATGTTTCCACTCATTTTTTAACCTGTATGTACACTTATTTTCACTTTATTCAAACATGCATTCAGTATTGAAGCACATGTTAAGTACAAATATAAGGGATATGCAACAGCCTATAGTGCATATATTTAGCATTTTTGTAGCTGACTAACGAGTTTTTGGACGCTGAAGGGCTTTTCTGAGGTAAACGGGACAGTAAATGTGACATTTTCACAGAAACACTCATTGAGCGATTACACGAGACATGATACGGATTTCGTTAAGTTGTACTGTATCTTTCAACAATGCTTCAGAGCTTCGTTCATGTTTATTTCATGTTGTTACTAGTAAAGAGGAAGAGATGATCGGTTCGTGCGCTCTGCTTGATCTGATGGCGCTGTCACGTGACACAGAACGCCAGGAAAGATCGCGACAGAGACGTGACGTCTATGATCTCACTGCAGTGTATGGGAAAGTAGCCCATTTTCAATTCTTGTGAGGTTTATTGTGATGCTTGCCTTGATTGGAATAACCTTGGAATATATTTATGTGATTATTCATATAACGAGGTTTGGGCCATACAAATTATGGGAGTTTTCTGGGAGAAATAGCAAAACGGGAGATGGGTGTGTTGACAGGAATGCTGTAGTCACATGAACTGTTTTAAATATGTCTTTAGTAGCTTTCTGAGCATTGAAAGTGTTAATTATCTTGCTGTCAATGGAGGCCTCACTGAGCCATTGGATTTCATCAAAAATATCTATGTTATGGGTGTGGAACGACGTCAGGGAGAGGAATTAATGACAGAATTGACATTTTTGGGTGAACTAACCCTTTAAGTTTAAACTAAAACTGAAAATAAATATTATAATAATAATTAATTAAAAATTAAAGCTAAACAGACATTTAAAAAAAATGCCAAAAACGCAGAACAAAATGACTAAAACTTAATCTAAAATTAAAATCAAAACTGGAAATATAAAATAGAAAAATATTAGATGTACAAACTTAATTGAAATATATATATATATATATATATATATGTTAAATAAGTTTAAGCTGATGTACTAAAATTACAAAAACTAAAACTGAAAATAAATATAATAATAATAAATAAATAATAATTTAAAGCTAAACAAATTTTTTTTAAATGCCAAAAACCGAACAAAATCATTAAAACTTAATGTATATATATATATATATATATATATATATATATAAATTAGTTGCAAATCCTTAAATGAAAATTGTTTCCTAAACAACGAACTGAAATAAGTGTTGATGTACTAAAGTTACTAAAACTACGACTGAAAATAAATATAAAATATAATATAAAATAATAATAGAAAAAAAAATAAATTAAAGATTTTTTTTTTTTGATGACAAAAACATCATAAAATGAGTAAAACTGAAAATATAAAAATAAAAGCTAATTCAGCATATCAATAGATACTGTATTACTAATAAAGTATCATGTAGATATCAGGGTATATGAACATGATGTAATTCTACTGCAGCACCTCAGAAGTGTTTTCCTGTAGATGTTTAGCTTTGCTGTCTATAAAGGGCACTACAGACTGTAAACTCTTTAGTGTTCCATCATGCTTTAGTAATAACTGTTGGAATAATGGTATAATTCAGTGTGTCACATGTTGATGTAATGTTGATGAAAGGTTTATCGGAGAGGAATCGTCGGCCGCCGGCGTGAAGTGTGAACTGACCGACAGCCCGACCTGGATCATCGACCCCATCGACGGCACCTGTAACTTTGTGCACAGGTACGATCGGCGCCTTCATGTGTCATTTATCATCACACAGATATATTCCTCCGTTCCCAACACACGATCCTTCTCCTACAGTTTCCCCATGGTGGCGGTCAGCATCGGGTTTGCAGTGAGGAAGGAGGTAAACACGCATGAATCGGTTAAAGGTCAGAATGATTGTGTTTTCATGTGAAATAAAGTGTTTGTGCCTCAGCTGGAGTTCGGCGTGATCTACCACTGCTCCGACGGGACGCTGTACACCGCCAGGAGAGGACACGGAGCCTTCTGCAACGGAGCTCGACTGCAGGTCTCCAGAGAGAAAGGTCAGCAGATTACTTCATTTAATTCCTGCAATAAAACACAATCAACTTGTTAGTTTATGATGGCCACATTTATTTGATCAAAAATAGTCATTGTTACGGTACGGCAGTGATGAGGAGAGGCACGGATCTCATCGCAGAAGTATTTATTTAAAATACAAAAAAAAACAATCAGTTTATTTGAACAAAAGGAACTGAAAATACACTTCAAAATAAAAGTCCTAGAACACTAAACACAGGAAATAACGACAGTAAATACAGTGAAATATGATTGCAATGTAAATCAGCTGTTTTCTATGTGCATATATAGTAAAGTGTAATTTATTCCTGTGAATTTTCAGTCTTCAGTGTCACATGATCCTTCAGAAATCATTCTAATATGATGATTTGATGCTCAAGAAACATTTATGATTATTATCAATGTTGAAAACAGTTCATATGTTTGTGGAAACCATCATACATTTTATTTTTCAGGATTCTTTGATGAATAGAAAGTTAAAAAGAACAGCATTTATTTGAAACATGAATATTTTATAACATTATAAATGTAATTACTGTCACTTTTAAACTATGTAATGTGTCCTTGGTTGATAAAAAAAAAAAATTAAAATAAATAAATGACAAACCCCAAACTTTAAATTTAAATGTGTATTTTAATAAATAATTCATTAAAAAATATAAATGCCCTTTATGGATTTAATCTCACTTTATTGAGCTATACCTTTGACGATTAAATCCCACCGTACAGTAAATGCTGCAGACACGATTACCGCATGTGATGTGATGCGTTTCCTGTGTCGTCAGATGTGTCCAAGGCCCTCATTCTCACAGAGATCGGGGCCAAGAGAGATCCTGCAACACTGGACATCTTCCTGGGAAATATGAGGAAGATGTTGAGCGCTCCGACTCACGGGTACGCCACACTGAGTTTGAAAAGCTGCAAATATAAACCGCTGTTATGTCTGTTATGTAAAGGTGGCCTTTGACCTTTGACACGCAGGGTGAGGATCATTGGCAGCTCAACTCTAGCACTGTGTCACATCGCCAGCGGGGCGGCAGAGGCGTATTATCAGTACGGCCTGCACTGCTGGGACATCGCCGCGGCCGCCGTCATCATCAGAGAGGCGGGAGGATGCGTCATCGACACCAGCGGTCAGCACATGTAGCTCTGGATGTTGTTATCAAGCGTGTGTTTAACTGATCTTAAACAATAAGGGCTTTTATATTCCGTATTATTGTTTCATTACAAACGTTGGAGGCGTGAAATTCATTACTGAATAATCAAACACTGAGGATTGTGGGGCGCACATGATGAAAATGTAAACGTTTACACAATATTTCATACATAATTTCATATTTGTATATACATTGAAACTAAAAGTCCAGTCACTAAAGGATGTTTATCCTGTAGGATGTTAATATAGCCCAGTGCTTGAGGCTGCTCCCGCAATATGAAGTATTGTTGTATTCATTTGATTGGATGTTAGCTTTGATAAATCTACTGTACACACACATCTATATTCAAGTTCAAAATACCTAACTTTGGCTAATGTTACGTGTGTGGTCTTTTATGTTCTCAAAACGTTAACATGAAGACATTATTTATAACTGTTTTTTCTGAAATATTTTAGTTGGATGTTGGTCTAACATTTTTAAATGTTACTGCTAACTTCGTAACGTTCAGAGAACACTCAAAAAAGTAACGTTCATTTAATGTTTAATGCAAAATAAAATAAAATGGAATGTTTCCTTATTCACGAAACACTTTAAAAAGGGGTTATTTTGAACGTTGTGTTTTCATAACGTTAGCGAAGCGTTCTTAAAGCGTGTTTCTGTCAGCTGCACATGCTTGTGTTGTGTGTTGGGACGGTTGTGTGAGGCGACACAAAGAGGCTTTGTTGGGACGTCCGGTTAGATCATGACCATGTGGTCGGAGAGAGATGAGGGTCCTGGGAGGAATATCACTTCCATATAAAACCCAAAATAAAGCCAAAGATTTCCACAGTCATGGTTGAAGTCATCTTACATCAGTGTCAGGACTGAGTCAGAGATGTAGTTTTGACATACTGTGAAATCAACAGGCTGGCAGACATGCTGTACCAGAGAGACGAGTCCTAGTACACCGCTACGACAATACAACATGAAATAAGATTGAAAAAAATTAATTAAAATTAAATTAAAACCCTAAAATAAAATTAAAAATTATTTTAAAAATAAAATACATTTACAAATAAATTTAAAGTCAAAAATAAAATAAAATAAAAATTTTAAAAAATATTAAAAAATAAAAGAAATCAAAATAAAACGAAAATTAAAATTAAAAGTCCAAAATAAAATAAAATAAATTTTAAAAAATATTAAAAAAATAAAAGAAATCAAAATAAAACACAAAATAAAATTAAAAGCCCAAAATAAAATAAAATAAAAATGAAAACCCTAAAATAAAATAAAAAAAATATATAAAAAATAAAATAAAAAACAAAATGAAATTAAATAAAAAATGATATTAAAAAAATAAAAGAAATCAAAATAAAACACAAAATAAAAGTAAAAGCCCAAAATAAACTAAAATAAAAATGAAAACCCTAAAATAAAATAAAAATATATATAAAAAAACAAAATTAAATGAAATTAAATAAAAAATTATATTAAAAAAATAAAATAAATCAAAATAAAACACAAAATAGAAGTAAAAGCCCAAAATAAACTAAAATAAAAATGAAAACTCTAAAATAAAATAAAATAAAAATTTTAAAAAATACTAAAAAATAAAAGAAATCAAAATAAAACGAAAATTAAAATTAAAAGTCCAAAATAAAATAAAATAAAATTTTAAAAAATATTAAAAAATAAAAGAAATCAAAATAAAACACAAAATAAAATTAAAAGCCCAAAATAAAATAAAATAAAAATGAAAACCCTAAAATAAAATAAAAAAAATATATAAAAAATAAAATAAAAAACAAAATGAAATTAAATAAAAAATTATATTAAAAAAATAAAAGAAATCAAAATAAAACACAAAATAAAAGTAAAAGCCCAAAATAAACTAAAATAAAAATGAAAACCCTAAAATAAAATAAAAATATATATAAAAAAACAAAATTAAATGAAATTAAATAAAAAATTATATTAAAAAAATAAAAGAAATCAAAATAAAACACAAAATAAAAGTAAAAGCCCAAAATAAACTAAAATAAAAATGAAAACCCTAAAATAAAATAAAAATATATATAAAAAAACAAAATTAAATGAAATTAAATAAAAAATTATATTAAAAAAATAAAAGAAATCAAAATAAAACACAAAATAAAAGTAAAAGCCCAAAATAAACTAAAATAAAAATGAAAACTCTAAAATAAAATAAAATAAAAATATATATAAAAAATAAAATAAAAAAACAAAATTAAATTAAATTAAGTAAAAAATTATATTAAAAAAATCAAAATAAAAGTAAAAGCCCAAAATAAAATAAAAATATATATAAAAAATAAAAAAAATTATTTTAAAAAATAAAAGAAAACAAAATAAAATAAAAGTAACAGTATGTGTTGGTGTGTTTGTGTCGTAGGGGGCGCTCTCGACCTCATGTCCAGACGTGTCGTGGCCGCTGGGACCCGTGAGATCGCAGACTACATCGTAAAGCAGCTGCAGCCCATAAACTATGGTCGTGACGACAGTGACCCAGACGGCCTGGCCTGAGCGCCGCCGTGACCTCTGACCTCTGACCCCATCCTAAGCCTTTTACCTCAGAACACACAATCCTGCCACGTTACATCTGCAGTGTCCTTTTAATGCTATATTCACATTTTAAACATCCTAAAGTCACGGCACACGTTCTGGATAAACACTGTCATCACTGGACATTTACACTGTTTCATCCGTGGAAATAATGTTAAACACTGGATTTACAACAAGTTTGCCTTGAAATTGCAAGGATGATGCTGCCAAATTCTGCTGATTTTCCATTCAAATATAAAGAGTTTGATTTTACGTTACAAAACACAATGTTTTTGATCAAAGGAAAGCAGCTGGTTATGAACACGTATGATCAGAGAGTTCAATCATAACGCTATATTACAGTAGTGAAATCAGATCATTACTCAGGAATCATTTTCTCTGCAAAGATGGAAGAAAGTACGAGCATTAACTAGGTTTCTATATACAAATACTGCTTAAAATCATTTCTTAATCAATATTTTACTTTAAAACTAAGATATTAGGCCTTGTTTTAAGAGAATAAATGTCTTATCATATTTTCTTATTGAACATTTATCTTGTTTTAAGCGTTTTTAGATATTTTCTTTACTGGAAAACATGACAAGAATGATGTTTTTGGGCAGTTCAGAAATACAGAGATCTGGTTGGCTGTTCATACTCTGTTCGATCATGTGACGCAGCCGATATCACGGTCATTATTTATTAATGAGGACATCTAAGAAACACACATAAACACACAAAACAGATCTTGTGACTTTTTGAACACACACACTGCAGTTTTAACCTGTATTTGTGTTTTTCTAATGCGGATGATCTGTAGATTTAACAGCTGTATAAACACGTGGAGGTTTGAGTTTTTATAGTTTCTCCTGCCGTGTTGATCACTTTAATCTCTGTGAGTCAGGGCAACATTCCTCTGGTATGACTAATTAAAAGTGTACACTCAAATCAGTGCCGTCCTGTAATTATTCTCTCAGAATTAACTTCATAATCAATGTCTTTTGACACATTCTTGTGCGTGTTGTAGTTTCAGGGAGCAAAAGAAGAGGCGTTTTCTCAGTGTTACATCTCGAAGTAATTCAGCCTCATTCATCTAATTAGTCAATTATGCGGCGGTTCGGCTCTTCTTCATGGATATACGTCTGCCTCATTCCAGCACTGCCTCACATTTGCTTTGAATTAAACATTTTTGATTTCATTATAATGTTGGATCTCTAAAAAGTGTCCACGGCTCCAGCTGTCAGACGAACTTTAGTTTAAATTCATACGCAAGAGCTCTTGGAAATGAAGTATACAGCTAAATATTGGCAAATTTGATTCCACCTTCAGTCCAGCCACAGTCTCCATCTGTGTGTTTAGATCCAGAAAGATCTCCATTCTTTAGAAAAAGACCTTCTGAATTCACTTAGAGCTGTCAACTTTAATATATAACTGAAACCATGAAGAACCAATAATCACATTCCCTCACTGTGCTCAGTTATGATCCTAATCACAGTCCAGCAGCACATTCTCATTCAAATAAGACCACAGTTCTCCCCAAAAATAATCCGTTATCTTATTGATATACACCGCAGTGACAGGTGAAGAGAATAACACTGATCATCTCTTCATCACGGCACCTGTTAGTGGCTGCAGACCAGTCAGGGCATCCATGCTGACCCCTGTCCACCGCCCAAAGAGCCAACAGTGGACACGTGAGCATCAGAACTGGACCACGGAGCAATGGAAGAAGGTCTGGTCTGATGAATCACGTTTTCTTTTACATCACGTGGATGGCCGGGTGCTTTCCTGGGGAACACATGGCACCAGGATGCACTATGGCAAGTGTGATGCTTTGGGAATGTTCTGCTGGGAAACCTCGGGTCCTGCCATCCATGTGGATGTTACTTTGACACGTACCACCTACCTAAGCATTGTTGAGACCATGTTCATCCTTTCATGGAAACGGTATTCCCTGGCCTCTTTCAGCAGGATAATGCTCCTGCCACAAAGCAAAAATGGTTCAGGAATGGTTTGAGGAGCACAACAACCAGTTTGAGTCCAAATTCCCCAGAATAGACAAACCAGTCCGATCCATGGAGGCTCCACCTCACAACTTACAGGACTTGAAGGATCTGCGTCTAACATCTTGGTGCAGATACCAGTTTATAAGTTAGTTAATAGTTTAGGCATCATAGTCATTTCTGCATAAAAGGTTAAATTAAATATAATATATTTAACAGAAGAGCCTGTATGGTGAAAATCTGTTATCAGATGTGCGACTGTGGCGTTTGACGGTCAGCAGGTGGCGCTGCAGCCACTATTATACTTTACTATACACTTTTTTCTTTTTCTTTTTTTACAAATATTACTTTACAAGCGCTTCAAAAAAAAAAAAAAAAAGCATCACAGAATGAGATACTTGACCGTTTTTTATTTAAAAATAAAAACAAAACAAAAAAAATACATTTAAATTGATATTTGGTTCCAAGTAAAGTATCGTTATTCAGTCTCTGTTGGTAATAACTAAATCAAGTTTGATGAGAGAAGCAGCAGTATCTACCTGAGCTGACTGGAGCTCCGGCAAACACCTCCTCCCTCTGTGCTCGAGCCCTGAATGGTGGAGTCATTTGTCAGTTTCGCAGGGTGGTCCTTCAGGCTGTTCATTGAGGAGAAAAGTGTGTCCAGATGCTAGAGAGCACAGCTGTGCCGCGTAAACGCGCGTGAAACGCTCCAGAACTGAGAAAAACGCACTCGGAAAGTCGAGAAAACGCGTCTAACATTCGCCGAGGACTGTGAAATGTCATGACACACGGTTTGGAGGAGATCCAGCAAACTCGGAACGAATGAATTTTGCAACTTGTTGATGTTTCGTAGGGCGCGTGAAGCCGCTGTTTACTTCTGAGCAGCACCATGATCTCTCCTGTCAACAGGTAAGAGCAAACAACATGTCTGAGGAGAACTGAGCAGATCTCCGGGATCATCTGGACTTTAAAGTTCTTCACGCGATGTTTACCATGTGGACCGGACGAGACTGAAGAGAGGATCATGTGTGCCGAACCTGAACTCTTCTGATCTCAGTTATTATATTGTGATATGATGGCCTCGGAGGTGGTGTGTGGACTCATATTCAGACTCATCCTGCCAGTCTGCCTCGCTGCAGGTAAGAGAAAGCTCAATTAGGTTTCGGTGATATAACATATATATATATATATATATATATATATGTATAATTTATTTTTATTTTGAATTAATACCTTATTTATACTCATATTTTACTTAACGATGACTCTCAGTATGTTTGTTGATTAGCAAAATTGTAAATATGTGTATAACTGGTTTGTCTTGTCCTGTTTTTTTTTTTTTTTTTTTTATGGTATTCCATCAATAAACTGCAAAAAATGATGTTCTTCTTCAGTATTTTTCTTGTTTTCCACTTTACAATAAGGTTAGTTAACTACTTTAGTTAACTAATAATGAACACTTCTTCTACAGCATTTATTATTTTAGTTAATGTTAATTTCAATATTTACTAATACATGATTAAATTCAAAAGTTGTTAACATTAATGCACTGAGAACTAACATGAACAAACAATGAATGACTTAAGTGAAATTAATAAAGATGAATAAATACTGTAACAAATGTTTTGCTCATTGTCAGTTACTTAATACAATGTTAACTAATTAACCTTATTGTAAAGTGTTAAATCAAAATGACTGATGAAAATGAGCTTCAAACAAACGGATATCTGCGGATGGAGTCAGAAAAATAAAGGTCAAAGGGAAAACATCATTTTTTAGCAGTAGTGTCGTTTTAACCAATTTTTAAAATCAGACGCTGTCAATTTGAATAAATTAGGTTAAGTGTGTTCATTAAGAGATTAATATGAGAAGTTCATGTTTTAATGTTTGACGTGAAGCTGCTTTCGTTCACATGATGAATGAGCAAAGTAATCAGGTGTTGAGGTTTAGAAGACCACGACACTGATTATGATTATATTGATCAGTTATGATTGATTGATTCATTGATGGGTTTATTGATTTATGTTGCACAAACAGGAGGCCTGATTCCAACAGGCAATTAGTCAAAATGAGGCCACATTATTAACTGAACTTTACATTTGAAAAGTACAGTAGAATGATGAATCTTGAAACTTTTAAATATTAAATTCATACTTGTATTTTTTACTCTTGAAACGTTCATTTTATTGCTATTTTTGCTTTTTGTAATGGTGGATGCATTTACTGAAAAAGCACTGATTTACGTGCAGTTTTAATATTTCATCGCAGCACTTTTACTTCAGCAGACTGTAATATGTCGAGCTCTTGTGGAGTTTAGCGTGCGAGATGAGTGATACTCTGTCGTGTGTCTGACAGCAGCAGCGCTGGTTTTCCCCTCCGCTGACATCAAATCCTTCACATTTACATTCTCAATTGTCTCTTTTGAGTGAAACGCCTTCTTCTGCTCCTCTGATAGTGTTAAATGTCCGTCGAACATCTGTTTTTACAGATAGTGAGGGCTTGAACTGCTTACGCCTCTCTAACAGTCGAGATCTCTGCTTCCCACGACCCGTTGGTTCTTCAGGAACACCGAACACTGTTTACATTTGATAAAATGCCCAATGGAGTCGAGATCAGAGAGCTTAACAGTCAGCCTTCCCTTTACTGAACACAGATCTGTTCCACGTCCTGATCCAGTCAGCGTCACTGGCGTGTTCCCTACGCTAAAAAATAGGTCACAAAATTCTGCTGTACACTGGGTCGAATTCTAAAGCAGGTGTGAGTGTCCGCTTTTCGGCAGACTTGGTTTTTTTCCACTCATTTTCTCATAAAAAGTCTTTGTTAAAGAGTTATAATCCATGAACCAAAACTACGAGGAGAATCACAACCTTATAAACTTTGATTTGAAACAAAGAAGTATTTGAAAGTCAGACAAAAAGACAAAACTGTGCACTTCACATCTTTAATGAGGGAAATAACGACAATCCCATTGAAGTTGAGCCTTTTCTTCTCTATTGTGTCGTATATTCGAGTGAAACGCTTCACAAACAAGAACAAATGTAGGGCGGGGCTTGATTTTGATTGGATGGTTGTGGTTTGCTATTGGTGGATCTCATGTGAGTGACAGGTTGCCCCGCCCTCATCATCAGAGAAGAGATGCTGCGAGAGGGAGGAGAAGATATTCTGATTCAAGATTATTATGAGGGACATGAATTTAACACAATAATGATGATGTGCAGCAGCGATAAATCATTTAGAATAAACACTGCAATATTACATTCAAAATCAGAATTGTCAATTTCATGGTGACTTTAAAGGGGTCCTATAATGCCCTTTCACAAGATGTAATATAAGTCTCTGGTGTCTCCAGAATGTGTCTGTGAAGTTTCAGCTCAAAATACCCCACAGATCATTTATTATAGCTTGTCAAATTTGCCCCTATTTGGGTGTGAGCAAAAACACGCCGTTTTTGTGTGTGTCCCTTTAAATGCAAATGAGCTGCTGCTCCCTGCCCCCTTTCCAGAAGAGGGCGGAGCTTTAACGGCTCGCGCTTCGGTCGCTCAACAACAACAAAGCTGGAGAATCTCACGCAGTCAAAATGACGACGGTGTTCATCCTTACATTGTTCAAACCGGAGTCGACACTGATGGAGAGACTCAGGAAGAAGTTACAACTTTTAGATGTTTCTGAATGGTTAGTGGATAAATTTATGTTGATTCAACTCATCCACTAGCATGTGCCGTCATGTTCATCTTTTGTGTTGAATTGACCCTCGTTTGGTGTAAAATGGCGGCATGTCAACAACACTCGACTACAACAACTCTTCCTCTTCTCTAAAGCAGCCCAACATGGCCCCGCCCCCTTTGTTGCGTTTTTCAGGGGTGGGGTTTATGTAAATTTTAGGGTTTGTGATGTCACTAAAGCTCGTTGTAGTCCTTAAACAGAGAATTCTGTAAAAGAAAATATCTCTCTTTGCATTGAAGTTTGAGCGTCGTAACTTTGCAGATGTTGTTTATGATCAAACAGCAACATTACACACTAACTGAAGTTACACAAGTCAAATCATGATCAACCAGCCATTCTCAAGGATGCTGTAAAGGTCAAATTCTGCTCTTCTCTCAGCACAAACCATCCGTTTTAAATGATACGGCTTCTAAGAAGTCATTCACATTATTAGTCCAAATAAAGCATTCAATCCAAATGAATGATTTGAACTGTTATCAGTAACTCAAGCGTCATGAACACAACTCTGAGTGATCTCTGTAAACACTAGACCTCCGCAGTATCAAGCTCTTGGGTGGGACGTGAATAAGGTGAACGCAGTTTTTAGATGTACCTAAATATTTAATTGCAGTTTTCACTCTTGAGGAAATATTAGTTTGCTCGTATACAGGAAGTAAACAACAGTTATTTACTTTTATAGGGTGATGCGATACACAAAGGTACAACCAAACCTTCCACTTCACGAAACGGCATCGGTTTGTGCAAATATTTGCGACTGCTTCCTTTTGTACGGCTCTCCTCGTACTTTCTAAGGTCAGAAACACCATCTACTGTGGAAACAGTATCAAAACCTCCCACAAACGCACACGAGAGATCTGAACTTTGCTTTATGTTGAAATATTTCTTGTGATCTGACACTTTGGACCATAACAGTGATTTAATTTGTTTATGTTCATGTACTAACATATATGTTTCAGGCCTTGAGTACACTATGAAGATCTATTTAAGACGTCCACGTCTCTCTGCTGTTTAAACTGGGCTTTGGAGGTGGTTTAACCACACAGTGTTTTGTTAGACAGCTGCTTCATTTGTGGCTTTGCAGAATTAAAAAGACAGTTTGGTACATTAAAGACGCTGTTGACACACTGTACACCGTCACGCTCTCATTACGCCTCTTTATTCCTCTAAATGACCCACTGTGAAGTTACAGGACTAGAGGATTTGACCCAGTGCCTTTTACTACGTTTAACTTTAGTATGGCTTGGGTTTGAAAGCAAAACAGATTTGTTAGCTTAAATAAAACAAAATGTTGTTAAAGTCAAAATTGACCCTACACTCTTAAAAAATGCTGGGTTAAAAACAACCCAAGTTGGGTTGAAAATGGACAAACCCAGTGGTTGGGTTAAATGTTTTATTTAACAAAAATGACTATATGTCTGGCTTAAAATGAACCCAAAATATGTTGGAAATTAAAAATCAGACACATAATTACTAGAGGCAACAACATTTATTAATAAACTTTAACAAATGTTTGTTTAATTATTATTCAGTAAACTTATTAATAAATGTCCAACATACTTTGGGTTCATTTTAAGCAACAATACAGTCATTTTTAAACAATAGTTGAGTTAAATAAAACTACCCAGCAGGTTGAGCAAACATTTAACCCAACTGCTGGGTTTGTCCATTTTCAACCCAGCTTGTGTTGTTTTTAACCCAGCATGTTTTAGAATGTAATTATTTTGATTTTTCCATACAGATAAAGTTAGTTACTAGCCAAATAACCACTAGGCTACTTTTATCAAACTCATAATCTAGTCTCTATTCTGATAAAATACAACCCAGGAGAAACGAGCCTGTGACGAGCCTCATTATTGGCCGGCTCCTGCGTCAGCGTCACACGCATGCGTCGTGATGATCACATGATCAGCTCTGGCCAATACTGAGCCGGCGTTCAGACGTAAACACGGAAGCTTCACCTGCGTAAGATAACGACAGGGAAGAGATTGTTGAATAAAGTGGTTATTTTAGTTTTGTTTTTGCGCACAAAAAGTATTCTCGTCTCTTCATCACATTAAGGTTGAACCACTGCAGTCACATGACTGTTTTAACGACGTCTTTAGTACCTTTCTGGACCTTGATTATATTGCTGTCTCGGATTTCATCAAAAATATCTTGATTTGTGTTCTGAAGATGAACGAAGGTCTTACGGGTGTGGAACGACACGAGGAGTCATTAATGACAGAAATTTAATTTTTGGGCGAACTAACCCTTTAAAGACCAGGTGACTTTGAATGAACATTAACGTTCTTTGAGAGAACGTTGCCAGAATGTTCTGAGAATGTTCTCCGTTATCTCATGCAATTAAAATGGCTTAAAATGTGCCTGCAAAAATTCATCAAGCAACAGTAAATGTGACCGCACCTTAATTCCGTCTTCAACACCTCTCCTGCAGCACACTGCCGTCTGTCAGTCAGCAACCACCCAGGACCTACATTTACAGATGATGGCAAAGAAAGCGTTTTGAGTCATGCTCCATTTAGCCACGGCTTAGTCAGACTCCACGGCTTCACTAGCGCTTTGTCTGCTGTCTCTGAGCTCTTTGTGTCTGATTCCAGGCAGAGTGCCACCTGAGACAGCAGACAAAAGCTCTCCGGATTAGAGGAACCAATGGAAGAACTCAAGAAGTCATGAAGAATTTGCAAAACATCAATGATAGCCGCATTTCTTCTGCTTGTAGTACAGTACTTTATCTTCCATTGAACAGACGTTTTAGTTCTGCGTGAGCTCGTCCAGACAGTACAACTGTAAATGTTAATGACGTCTTGAAGGAGACAGTGGAGATTTCAACTCAAAGCCTGTACTGAACCGTCATCCTCTTATGTTGAGTCTTAGTGTTTTAAAGCTTTCCATATCATATTCATAACTAGATCGCTCACATGGCTGTGTTTAATCAGGCTCTACATCATATATATGATGCCATATTTCATTTCCAGAGAGAGTCATCATACGCAGGGTGGTTTGAAATGGTCCAAAGCCAATTTTATATTAAATACGTTTTGATCACCCATGTGTTCCTTCTGGGTGTTGCTTTTTCTTCTCCTGCTACATAGTGGGACTATTCATACAGTTTTATCTTAAACGTTTCCTGTCTGTAATCTGACAGCTCACCCTCTGAAATACATTCGACTACCTGAAAGGACCTTTTGTGCAACATTGGCCGACCAAAAACTAAATTCAGACTTTTTCTCACCCCAGCAATTAAAGCGAAGCTGCCAGCAACGGTCCAGCTGTACATCACACCTCAGAGTACTGCTGTTCATAAAGAATAAAGAGCGCGCCATTGTTACTCCAGCCAACTTCATGCAGCAGTTCTTTCGGTCGTCGGCCCGGTTCGGTCTGGCGCCGAAACATCTGAGGGTCTTACTGTTAGAGCAAAGCTTTTGCAATAAGTCTTTGAAATCGTACACTCTTAAAAACAGCCCAAGTTGGGTTGAAAATGGACAAACCCAGTGATTGTGTTGATTTAACCCAGCGGTTGGGTTAAATGTTTTATTTAACTCAACCGTTGTTTAAAAATGACTGTATGTCTTGCTTAAAATGAACCCAAAATATGTTGGAAATTAAAAATCAGACACATAATTACTAGAGGCAACATTAATAATCAAAAGCTGAACATTTATTAATAAGCAATTTAATTGTAATTATTATTCATTAAACTTATTAATAAATGTACATTTATTAAACATATTAAGTAATGTTAATTTCCAACATACTTTGGGTTCATTTTAAACAAGCAATCCAGTCATTTTTAAACAATAGTTGAGTTAAATAAAACTACCCAACATGTTGAGCAAACATTTAACCCAACTGCTGGGTTTGTTCATTTTCAACCCAACTCGGGTTGTTTTAACCCAGTATTTTTTAGTGTATAATTTCACTATACTAACACAACATTGCTTACTTCAGTTCTCTGTTTTATGTATTTTTCTAATTTCTAGATTTGAATTTAAATAACTTGTTCATGTCTCAGCTCAGCTGTTCAGGAAGTAAAAACATACATTTTTCAGTCACATTTACACTATTTTTAAACCCTATATCAATTGTCTATATTATTTGTCCTCAGGCATCACTAAACTTATTTCAACCGAATAAGTTATTCTAACATGTGAACATGGAAATTTGCCATATGTTACGACAATAAAGCTATTTTGAATAGTATTTTAAAACGGTTTTATGCATACAGAATTCATATTAATTGACAGACTACACTGAGTATTTGTCATTTTTAAAACTACTTTGTTGCACGGAAGCACTTTTAGAAGGATTTTATACAAATGGACGTTTTTGAAATCCCTCCCCCAGTCTGCCATTGGTTAGAAACTCAGATGGCCCCGCCCCAAACTCACGCCATTGGTTGATTCGCTGTTGCCGTGTCTGGCAGGTCGGATTAGCAAACAGGGAAATGTTTGATAGTGCCACCGTGTGATCAATGTCTCTGCATATTAAATTAGAGAACATATAACAAAATGACAATTATCTAAATATCATCCAGACATCCAGTTTTGACCTAAAAAATCTTTGTGTTGAAAAGAAAAGATCGTAATATCTATCCACTTTAAATATCGTGTGACTTTCACACATATTCCTGCAGGAGCGTCAGACGCTGTAGTGTATCCGACCGTCACGTCACTCTCTGTTGGCGGGAGGAGGTCGGACAGCTGCGTACCTGCTGTGTTTGTGGGTGTGTGTGAAGTGACGAGCGGACGCTGAAGGTTACTGCTGCCGCCGGCCGCTCTGAATGAAGTGTGAAAGCTGTAGTTGCAGAGCGTTCATCTGCAGACAAAACAAACACGCAAGAACCTTCGCTGACAGCATGATCACTTTTGGTAGCTTTACGGCACAATTGCATGATCTGCGTGTGAACGTTTACAACACTAAAACTTCCTGTCTTCCTGTAAGATATCCTTAAAACTTACTTAAAAATCACTCTGCATGAGATATTGAGGCTTGTTTTCAGATAATGCATTTATTTTAATTAGCTCTTGGCACAACCACAGTAGTTTAAAAGATCATTATGCCTATCCTGTGGAGTTCCTATGATTTAATTTGTCCCTCTTTTAATGCGAACGAATCAGTTATCATGCAGTGTTTCTCATCTGCTCACACTCTCATTATGGTTTCTCATAAATGCGATGACTCAGGTTATTCAGTGAGCCTTTTGCATCGAGTCATACACTCTATGATATGAAATTACAAGCAAAATCGGTCCTGCTTTCTCCTTCCTTTCCTTCCAGCGAGCGACTGATGAAAGAGGTCCTGGTGACGGATGTGTGTTATTTGTGGCGACACAGCAAAGAGAGTTTACTTTATGTTTCAGAAAGCCTTCAGAAGTTATCCAGCACACCACGATCAATCATGAACATCAATACAGATGGAACAGTACTGGTTAAATATTAAATGAGGCTTATAAAACATTTTAATATGCTGTAGATGTGCTATTGGCATAAGCATATTAGAATTATGTTGATTTAACAGAACGTCTGGTGATGGACATTAAAACGACACAGGCCTATTTCATTTCCTCTCATGAACACATATCAATATAAAGAGGTTAAAGAACTTTTGTTTGAGCTTTTGTCAAAATATAGACACACGTTGTACAGACACAAAACGTCACAAGGGTGATCTCATTCAGAGCTGTACACAAGTCTTTGGACAGACAGAGACAGTATCTAAACATTTTAATGGCAATTTAGAAGTGAAATGCAAATGATACTTTGGGTTTATAATGATTTAATTGCAATACTCTTGAGATCTTCACGGCTAACAGGGAATCATTCTCAGAACGTTCTGCCAATGTTCTCTCAAAGTTAAGAACAAACGTTACTCCAGTAACGTTCTGAGTTATCTGCACCAGTTTCAGCACAACTTCGGCTTATGTATGTGAAGGCTGACGTTGGATCATTGAGGGTAAACGTCGTATTATGTTATTACTGCTGGTGACGCTCTGCCTTCAGAACAAATGTTGAGGCTCGTAGAAACTAGCGTGACTTTACCGTCCAACTGAAGTAAGAACTACCAGTGGCTGTCCTGGTTTAATAATGTTCTCAAAACATAAACATATTTAATACATTGTTCATGGAATGTTGTTTTTTTTTTCCCCGAAACATTTTTTAAAACGATACTACTTGTTTCAGAACATTCGAAATGTTCCTATAATGTTTGAATAATAAAAAATGTAATGTTCCTTTAATGTTCATATGACCAAGACATTTTTTTTTAAAACATTAAAAAAAAATTAAATGGGTAATAAACTGCATTTTTTAATACTACAATGGAAAAAACATCCTAATTTAGAAGTAATAAGCTATTTTCAATCCTATCTCTTTCGAACACTCAGTTTTGATGGGCGTGTCTCATTCAGGAGTTGGAAGTAAACGCCCACTGCTGTGATTGGCTAATAGTTCTGCATATTAAAATAATTGTTTTGAAAACTTCAGATGTTGAAAATATTGCTTCTTTTATGGCAAATGAAGTTTAAATACGTGGAGTTTCCACAGTTATAGTCGCTCGGATGACTTGCAGTGTTTCGTGTAAACAGAATTATGAATGAATGTACCATTGTTTGGACTGTTTAACTGGAACCTCGTTAAAAATAAAGTCCATCTACACTTTTTTTTTCTCAATAGATCACATTGTAATGCAAAGACTGTTTTCGAGCGTCTCGTTCTCCTCAGAGCCTCTGTGGTTTTGTCGCTGCAGTAATCCTGTGTTTGCGTCGGTCTCGTAATCTCTACTACATGACGTGTGAGTCAGTGGGCGGGGCTAAAGAGGTGATGATGTAGAAGTGGGCGTCGATCTTCTTCTGCAGAGGCGTGTCTTTCCTCACACTGTGATGTCATAATGTGACAAAATCCCAAACTTCTGACTAACATTTTTATAGTACAGTGACCTCTCATATGTCGAATGCCAAGGAAGATTCACGAGCCCTATGGGAACATTAGCAGAACGTTTTTAGTCAGGTTCACGGAGCACTGTAACACACTGTAAATGCAGCGGCCCGGAGATGTCATTCGCTGAGGCTTTTATTTGCTGATCATTTTGAAACAGAAGTACAGTTTTGCTAGAGCAGATACTGAGGTCTTTGAGATGGTCGAAAGAGACATTCTGAGCTTTTTGGAGTGATACACGAGTTTTTAAGTCCAAGTGTAAACAGAGCTGAAAAAACAACAGATCCAGTTACTGGTGTAAAAGGAGTGAAGGAAGCGTGTGTGTGTGTGTGTGTGTGTGTGTGTGTGTGTGTGTGTGTGTGTGTGTGTGTGTGTGTGTGTGTGTGTGTGTGTGTGTGTGTGTGTGTGTGGATCAGCAAGGGAACATGGTTTTGAATCGCACTATTCCTGCCTGTGGTTTCTGTCTCTCAAACGCTCATAAATTCCCCAGCATCAATGAACTGACACATTTATGCTTGACATTAATGTTTAGTTCTAATATAAAATTTGGTATTTAGGGTATTTTGAATGTTTTTGGGTATATTTTTGTCAACTTTGGTATTATTTCAATGTCAACATCAGTGTTATTTAGGTTGGGTGTAAAAGTTTTTGCCAGGAATGCTGGGACATTTAATTCCAACAGCTAACCAAATAAAACGCTCACGCCAAATCTCAGCATGTATTCATATTTTCATCCACCTTAACAGTTGAAGGCGAGTTTATTTATATGCCACACTTCATACACAATGGCAGTTCAAAGTGTTTTCCAGTAAATCTGTTCTGGAAGTAAAAATGCTGTTCATTTTCTCCATATGGGAATTGATTTTTAACGTTAACGTTCATCAGCAGAATTCCTGGTGAAAAACTACATTACCCATGATTCTGCAGAGAAATCTCCACCAATCAGAGTCACTCTCAAATGTTACTATATATATATATATATATCTTACTTTTTTGCTTCAAATTAAAGTTTGTAATGTTGTGATTCTCCTTGTCTGGTTGATGGCTTATAACAGTACCGAGACGCTTTAAAAACTTCTAGTGTGTCCATAATTGCCACTCCCGAGCAGATTTTGTTGTTTTGCATCCTACGCAAACTGAGCGAACAAAAGATCTAAACATCTCCGTCTGACTGGACCCTATTATCAGACGGTTAGTGGTTTGTCTGCTGTTTGGGATATTTTCATTTCTGGCTTTAAGCTGGGGCGAGTGACTCACTAAATCAAAGGTCGTAGCGGTCTGTGTCGCTGCCAGAGAGCTCTGAGATTTTCTCAAACACTGTTTTAAGACAGAAGCCCACGGCACATGAGCGCCAGCCGACTACATTTAAACATATCTGACTTACAAAATGTTAGATTTGTCCTCCATTAATTAGATGAATATCTCCTCTCTGTTAGTTTCAAGTGCTGCTATATTTGTAATATTTCCTTCACACAGAAAAACACTGAATATGTTCTACAAAAGATCCTTCATGAAATCAAGAGCAGCAGAATTTGATTTAAAAACGAAATAATCTGAAGTATTTGTTTCTGTCATCGTGGAAGGCAGAATCGTCTCTCACTCACGGTGGGAACAGACAGTCAATGAAAGACTGTTAAATCAACAGTTCACACGGTTATATATTGTTTTCTCTTCACACAGTTTTTTCAAATGTGGAGAGGAGGATCAAGATGGTGTATCTGTTCACATTTAAGCGCAGTTTGTTAAACTAACACACAAACGCGCTCGGAGAGAAACAATAATGCTTGATTAGAGGCATTTGTTTGAAGAAAATCTTCAAGTTTATTTGAAGTTTCATCAAAACAGAGTCTGAAAGGGTCCGTTGACTCATAAAACAGCCCAGAAATGATGAAAGTGCTCATTGAAGGCGCAGTTTTGAGTTGCTAGGAAATTTGGGTTTGCTAAATACATTCTGGTGATTAAAATACTATATTAAATTATCATTTATTTAACTAAATATATAGCATTTTTTGCAGTTTTTCAAACAACAAAAGACCAAGAGAAAATCACTCACTGCTCCTGACTGAATAACTTCTGTAGCTTTAATAAAAATTCATATACTCGTCTCTTTATGTTGTTTCTACATTAATTTGGAGATTAAATGTGGAATTATTACAATATAAAACGATATTAAAAATTAGAATGTCTGAAGCATGATTGATTGATTAATTGGTTATATTTGTCATGGAATAATTGTCTTTTCCATACAAGTTTTATTTTCTACATCCCAGTAATTTGACACTGGTGGTATTTTTAAACATCGGCATCGGCCGATACGTTTTTCTGTTTGGACTTTTATTTTGACGGCGTTTAATTTTGGCTTTTCTCTATTTTTGTATTTTTCCACCATTGCTTCCATTTGTCCAGTATTTGTTCCCAGTCACTTTTGATCGTAGTGTTATACTAACACTGATTAATAGTTTTAAACATCTGTCTGAAACCATCATAATCAGCCCGTGACAACAAACAACAGTCCTATTCATAGCATTGTTCAATCCCAGAATGCTAACACTGCTTAATCTCAAGGTGAATGTCTGTGCAAACCTGCCCTCAAAATACGCCTCAAACCTGGACTGTGGCAGAACGGCAGAGCTCATGAATCTGAATGTACACACGGCTAATGAGCGGCAGCTTCTGCAGCGGCAGGGAAAATAAACCCTTAGTTGATTTGGGGGGCGGCGTGTTTGAGATGGCTGCCGGCCCATCGGCTTCGCTCTAAACACTCAGTGTGTCCTACAGACGCCGTGGATTGAGGGGTCTTGCTCCTCGCGCCGCTGCCAGTCTGGGAAGTGTTAATGGACAGCTAATCCCGCTAATGCCATAAACTGAGACTCGGCAAAATAATCATATTCATAATCCCCGCCATCAAACAATAAGGCAGTGACCGCTTTTATTTGGACGCTGTCTTGAAATCTAAAACTGATACAATATTTTTGCTCAAAATCCCCGTCCTCTGAGCACAAACACATGTTGAGCGGGTGTTAGTGAAGCTCCTCAGGCTGATCTGTGTACAGTATCGTGTGTTATTGAGGAGAGCGTGTAAGACGTGTGCAGGGAGTCTTGTATTAACGCTCTTATTATTATTTTCATGATTAAGAACATTTCCCCCCAAAATATCACCAGTCAAAAGTTTGGGGTCAGTAAGATTTTATATATTATATTAATATTTCTGAAAGAGTCTCTTCTGCTCACCAAGACTGTGTTTATTTGATCAAAAATACAGTAAAAACAGTGAAATATGATTCCAACGTAAATCAGCTGTTTTCTATGTGAATATATAGTAAAGTGTAATTTATTCCTGTGAATTTTCAGTCTTCAGTGTCACATGATCCTTCAGAAATCATTCTGATATGATGATTTGCTGCTCAAGAAACATTTATGATTATTATCAATGTTGAAAACAGTTCATATTTTTGTGGAAACCGTCATACATTTTATTCTTCAGGATTCTTTAATGAATATAAAGTTCAGCATTTATTTAAAATTGAATCTTTTGTAACATTATAAATGTCTTTACTGTCACTTTTGATCAATTTAATGTGTCCTTGATGAATAAAAGTTTTAATTTCTTATTGAGTGGTAGTATAATCCTGTGAAGCGTCTGAGTCTAGGGAAATGTGCTTAATTATTATGAAATTAATTTCACAATGCATAAAATCTTAATGGTTCTAAAACAGACTTTTTTCTCAATTTATTTATATTTAATGAGCTTCATCCACAGACTGTATAAAACGTGTCTATAAAATCACCCGTAGGTTTCTGAATAGCATTTTTGAATCCCAAAGTGGGCGGAGCCAGTTGTTGCCATCTTGGCAGTGCGTCACTGCGCGTCACTCCCGGATAACTGAAAATGGACAGAGGGGGCGGGGCTTGGGTGGAGCTAACAGACAGCAGACAAACGGCTAGTAGTGACAGCAGCGGCAATCCACCAGTCACTCAAGTGGCCACGCCCTTAATTATGCAGAACTGTAAGGCTTAAAATAATTTAAACGGATGAATATTCATCCCCCTCACAGTTGTCATGAAGAGCAAAATTAGCTATATAGACCAAAAACACTTTTTGTACCAGGCTGTAAACCAGCGGTGGGCAAACTCGGTCCTGGAGCGCCGCTGTCCCTGCAGAGTTTTGCTCCAACTCTAATCAAACACACCTGAACCAGATAATCAAGGTCTTCAGGATTAGACGCAGGTGAGTTTTATCAGGACCGAGTTTGCCCACCCCTGCTGTAAACATATATATATATAATTCTTTTGGGCATTTTAACATGGGGGTCTATAGGACTTTTGGAGCCTGTCCCTAGTGGCCAGTTGATGAATTGCAGTTGAAGTCACTTCCGTGCTGGATTGGAGAGAGAGAACGGAAGGTTGCCGCTTGGCTTCATCAAGTCATTTTGAGCTTATGATCATTAAAATCAAACATTCTTATCATGGATCATTTATCCTCCAAATAGTGTTGAATCCCTTTGATTCTTGTTGCAGGAGATGCCGTTCGTCTTGCGGTCAGGTTTAATCCACAAAGAGGTTGCCCTTTACAGTTAAAACATGTTTAGTTTCCAGATTTGAAAAGCCAGGATGTGGCTTAAAATGAGACAAACTGAAGCAAATTGTCCTTTCCTAGCTCATTTTGCATTAGCATTGCCCAATTTGTCAGGGAAAACCTAACGGTTCGTCCAGAACTAATGCAGAAATGTTAAATCTCCTCAGTTCCTGTATGAACGGCCTCGCTGACACTGATGAAAGTGATACGTTTCATTTAATTAAGACTAATTTAGTGCTCCTCACCATTAATAAAGCAAGCGTACGTTTGGCTCTTCCAGCAGACTCTTTCCCAGCAGTGCTTCACCTTAATGTGATGTTTAATCTTCTCCTGAGCCTCAGTGACGGAGAAGGTTTGGCAGATGCTGGTGAAGCTGGTAGTTCCAGAAGAGCCTGAAGGAACCTCGTCTTGACTTACTTTCTTTTAGTTCGTGATTATTATAAATTGTCATAATAGATTGAATAGGTATATCCTTTACAAAAGTGGTTGGGTTTGTTTAGTTTGGCATAAAAAAAAAAAAATGGATAGATATACCACACAAAAATACATGGATTTCATTGCATTAGATATCAAAATATCAGGCCAAGTGGCAACTTCAAAACAAATGATCCTCTTTTTCCAACTTTCTGAAGCCATTTTGTTTTTTTATTTTATTTTATTTTATTTTTTATTAATTGATAAAAATATCAGACCAAGTGGAATTTTAATTCTAATTATCCTCCAATTTTTTCAAGGTATTTTATTTTATTATTTATATATTTATTTAATTTTATTTAATTTTATTTAATTTAATTTAATTTTATTTTATTTTATTATCAAAACCAAGTGAAATTTTTTTGAACAGATTATCCTCTTTTTCAAGGTATTTTATTTTTATTTTATTTTATTTTTTATTAATTGATAAAAATATCAGACCAAGTGGAATTTTCAAAACAAATTATCCTCCAATTTTTTCAAGGTATTATTTATTTTATTTTATTTTATTTTATTTTATTTATTTTTTTTTTTTATTTTATTTTATTTTATTTTATTTTATTTATTTTATTTTATTTTATTTTATTTTTTATTATTTTATTTTATTTTATTATTTTATTTTATTTTATTTTATTTTATTTTTTATTTTATTTTATTTTATTTTATTTTATTTTTTATTTTATTTTATTTTATTTTATTTTATTTTATTTTACAACACCCTGGATGGATGGCTAGTCCATCACAGTTTATTTGATTTAAAACATCTTTAAAACAAATTGTCCTCTTTTTTTTTCTCTCTCTACTTTTTCAAGCTGTTTTTGCAAATGCTTTTTATATTTGATTCCTTTATTTCATTCACCTGAATGTGCAACGCAGTTAATTGAACATCTGTTTAAACGCTGGCTGTAGAACGAAGGCCCTGCAGGTATGTTTGTAGAGATAATTGATTGACGGGTGACTGGGATAAGTGTCTGACTAAAATGCAGTGAGATTATGTTAACATGATCCGTGCAAGTTTTGGCACAGGCCGTGAGGAAGGCGATCCGTGAGGATCTGCTGGAATGCAGGATGCAGCAGTGTTGATGTTCACCCAGACCCTGAGGCTGTGTTGACATGCGCTGCAGCTCCAGATCTCAGTCCTTTAATGAATGAAAGGCGCTGGCTCTAATTAAAGACTTCACCATAACAAGCGTCTGATTTACGGTGTTTTATCACAGTCTGGAGAGAGAAGATAAACATGCTCATCATTTTCTCTCCCATGTTCCTTTTTATTTCGCAGCATGTTTGTTCCGGTACAACTGGCTGTCCTTTGTCTACCTCATCTACCTCTTACTCATCCCACTCTTTGCCGAGCCGACGAAGACAACAATGCGAGGTGAGTCCCTTCATTCCTCTGGAGACAGATATTCCCGTGTGAAGACTTGCATCGCTCTTTATGAGCTGATCGTGAGTGTGTGAATGCAGCGCCACGGCCGGCGACCGCAAAAACAGGATTCACAAAAGCGTTTTTGAGGATATTATTGTCTTTCCATGTTTCATTGGAAGGGGTTACTGTTACACTTTCACATAATCATATTTTCACCTCAGGACCAAGATCTGTGTCCCTCTAGTGCTCGATAAATACAGGTTTCTCACTTGTGATCATGAATAAGTGCTTTACTGCCTTGTACAAATATCTATTTGACGTTATAACGGTAAATTTAGAATTCATTCCAGGGCTATTAACATTAAAACTATAACCAAAAAGGCATTTACATTAATTAAAAAATAAAATAAACGTAAACTGAAATAAACTTATTTTATTTCAGTTACCAAGGCTATTTTTTTTTCATGTTTTTGTTTTTGTTTAGTTTAAACTGAAGTCAAAATAAACTAAAACTAAACATTTAAACCTAATAAAAGTATATAGATGTTAAAAAAAACTAATAAAAATGACAAAAACACAATAAAACTAATAAAACTAACTAAAATTAAATTGAAATATAGGAAAATATAGTGTTATAGTGTATGAGTGATACTAAAATAACACATATTTTAATGACTAAACTTAGATTTTTTTTTCACAGCAAATCAGGGTTGAATTTAATTGTTGAATTGCATTTAAAACAATTTAAAAATTAAATTTTAAAACAATATTTGGATTATTCTACTGTGTATAATGCATTGAAATGTAATAGGTAGATCCAAACTGGGTAAACTAACATAAAATTATATATATATATATATATACAGTATATAGCTTGGAGTCGATTGTTTTATGTGTGACGCAATGAAACATGACAAATTGTGCGACATTTTTGGCCAAATTATGAACACATGCAAAAACCTATGAAATATTAATAAATGATTATGTTGTAGTCAGTGTATGCTTTTTCCTCTCAGTATTTTGTTGTTTTTCCTATGCATTTTTTTACACATTAAAATAAACCCTGTAGCTTTGTTTTTTGTTTTTGCCAAATAATTGTGTCAGATAAATACCTTAACCAAGTTTAAAATATCTTAAATATCAAGTTTTTAAATCTCTCATCTTACAATATATATTTTCCTTAAATATCAAATATCCCCTCCGAACATCACTTTTGGGCATTACTGTATGAAATGATGTGATTTGATTTAAATGAGTATTAAGTCATGGGAACACACACACACACACTGAGTTGAAGGAAGTATCAGTGACGTTTGACATCGTTTCTGCAGGTTTGAGCGATTAGTTCCAGCTGTAAGGCTTCAGCTGAATGTCAGGAATATATGCTGTGATTCTGACACCGTCATGATTCCCCACGAGTCAACAGATCAACAGCAGGATCTGTCAGTTCCAGCGCTGCATCTTATTAAAGTGCATCATGTTTTTGTGCTCATTCCAACAGCATATAGTTGTGTGTTTTGACATTTAAAGGGGACCAATTATGCCATTTTTCACAAGATGTAATATAAGTCTCTGGTGTCTCCAGAATGTGTCTGTGAAGTTTCAGCTCAAAATACCCCACAGATCATTTATTATAGCTTGTCAAATTTGCCCCTATTTGGGTGTGAGCAAAAATACGCCGTTTTTGTGTGTGTCCTTTTAAATGCAAATGAGCTGCTGCTCCCGGCCCCCTTTCCAGAAGAGGGCGGAGCTTTAACAGCTCACGCTTCGGTCGCTCAACAACAGCAAAGCTGGAGAATCTCACGCAGCCAAAATGACGACAGTGTTCATCCTTACATTGTTCAAACCGGAGTCGACACTGATGGAGAGACTCAGGAAGAAGTTACAACTTTTAGGCGTTTCTGAATGGTTAGTGGATAAATTTATGTTGATTCAACTCATCCACTAGCATGTGCTGTCATGTTCATCTTTTGTGTTGAATTGACCCTCGTTTGGTGTAAAATGACGGCATGTCAACAACACTCGACTACAACAACTCTTCCTCTTCTCTAAAGCAGCCCAACATGGCCCCGCCCCCTTTGTTGTGTGTAAATTTTCGGGTTAGTGATGTCACCAACCCGGGAAGAAGCTCGTTGTAGTCCCTACCAGCCGTTTGTTGTAGTCTTTAAAAAGAAAATATCTCCTTTGCATTGAAGTTTGAGCGTCGTAACTTTGCAGATGTTGTTTATGATCAAACAGCAACATTACACACTAACTGAAGTTAAACAAGTAAAATCATGATCAACCAGCCCTTTATAATAGAGCGCTGCACTGCTGAATGTGCTCAGCTACTGCCTATCTGGCCAGTTGAAGAATTATCTTTTATCTCCGGCTTCACGAGGGGTTCGAGGGGGTGGAGAGAGTGGGAGCAGGAGGAATGCAGTCTCTTCTCTTTTCCCAGCATTCCTCAGTGTGTCACCAGTTCACAAGTTCAGCTCTTACCTCATCAGATTCACCGGATCGGCCTCGAGCTCCACAATCAGCCGGTCAGCTAGACTCACCAGAGCCAAACCTGCTCATTTAACCTTCTTCTTCTTTAAACACGAGAGAGAAGAATCACAAATGATCTCGCTGTTGTTTCTCCCAGACAGAGAACGAGATTAAACTGAGTCTTTTGTTCTACTGCTTCTGAGATCTTTCTCTCGAGGAATGAGTTTCGGAAGAAATCTCATCAATATTTCAAACGGAGCTCAGATTTTCCAACATTTTTTTTTTCCCTCCTCACCATTTTTTTGATTTAAGGAGTTTTTCAGGATTCTTTGATGAACAGAAAGTCCAAAATAACAGCATTTATTTATATTCATGCAAATTCAGAGGACTGTATTACATTTTTTTGGGCTTTCTTTAATGTCTCTTCTGTCCTGCTTTCCTCCAAATATCTTTGGCACGTTGTATTTCATGTCAGTCTCTGCTGGGATGAACTGCTTGTATTCTTCATTGTAAGTGTTTTTGAGTCGGTGTCCACTGAAACACTGTTGAATGAGAACGTTCCTCCTCCTCATACTCCTGACAGCATCTGAATCACAGTTCCTGCACGTGAACTAAAGGCTATTGGCTGTTTACAAAGAAGGAACCAGGCCTTCGATACGTGTGTGAAAACAGGAAAGGCAGCGGAACTACGAGAGAGGGATGTGAACGCGATAAAACATCTCCTCTGGTGACAGTGAAAGACTGAAGAAGACTCATGGTGATGTTGAGCATCTCGTCTGTGTTGAGCCGATCATGAGCGATCAGAATGACTTCCTGATACTGCTACAGCATTATCCGTTTCCACTGCAGATGTTCTTCTGCTCAGTCACCTCGTGTCCTTCATCAGAGCTGATGGCTGGTGTTTGTTTATGACTGAAGCACGGTGATCACACGGGCGTGCGGAGGCACGTATCCCGTCTCGTCTGCTCCGAGTCGAACAGCTGTATCGGCTCTGGACTCGAGGACAGGGCGACCGTGTGATCTGATCTGTCCTTTATTAGCCGTGCCTGTGTAGACAAGCTTTACTATTGTTATTGCTCACTCGTTTTCCTTCAAACCGTTTGTGTCGCAGACATGAATTATACCATGTGATCACTGATAACAGAATTATAACAACGAAACAAGCTTTTTCTGTAAAGCTGCTCTGGAATAATATGTAAAGTGCTACAAATAAACTCCAGCTGAATTGATCGGACTGAGCATTTTCACCTGATCGTCAATAAAAAAATCCAGACGACTGACATTTACAGACATTCAAGGTGTATTTTTACACAAACAAGCTCTTAAATTGATCTGTATTATTTAAAATTAGATCAGAAAAGAATATTTTATAAATAAGCGATGTTTGGTCTGTGTTCAAAAGGACAGTGCTATTTTAGTGTTTTTGTCATTTTTAAATAATATTTTGAATTAGTTTTTATTTTTTCAGTTGTTTACATTTTAAGTTAAAGTTTTTGTGTTTTTGTAATTATTATTATTATTATTTTGACAATATATCAATATGGCTTTGATTTATTTATTTATTTATTTAATTATTTCAGTTAACATTTATTTAATTTTATTCATAAAACTCTATGACTTTTGTTAGCTGAAATTAATATTTTATTAATATTTTTGTTGCTTGAAATAAAATAAATGTTAACTGAAATAAAAAAAATAAAAAATTCATTTAGTTTACCTTGATGTACTGAAATAATTAAAACTAATAATGAAATAAAAATGATTAAAAACTATATAGACATATTTTTAATATTTTTAGACATGGAAACTGATTCAAAATATTAATAAAAACTGCACTAAAAAATGCTGGTTTCTAAAACAAAGTTAGTTGTGTTGATTTAACCCAGCGACTGGGTTAAATGTTTTATTTAACTCAACTATTGTTTAAAAATGACTGTATTGTTGCTTAAAATGAACCCAAAATATGTTGGAAATTAAAAATCAGAAACATAATTACTAGAGGCAAAAATAATAATCAAAAGCTGAACATTTATTAATAAGCAATTTAATAAATGTTTATTGTTTAATTATTATTCATTAAACATATTAATAAATGTTCATTTCCAACATACTTTGGGTTCATTTTAAGCAACAATACAGTAATTTTTAAGCAATAGTTGAGTTAAATAAAACTACAGGTTGAGCAAACATTTAACCCAACCTCTGGGTTTGTCCATTTTCAACCCAACTTGGGTTGTTTTAACCCAGTATTTTTAGAGTGTTTAATAATAACACTGGTAAGTCCTATTAATGCGATTCTTCTCAAAAAAATTATAACTTTATTCTTGAAATTGTAGATTGAGCACTAAAACGCCATCATCTATGCATAATATATGGCATCAAAAGTGTCACTGAATTTGCCGACGCAGAATTTTCTGATAGAACACTTGAGCATCTCTTCACCACATCTGGAGCTGATTTACTCACAGCTGTTTACTGGGAACGGCCGGTGCTGCGGGTCAAGAGTTCGTCCGGAGCTCGACTGATTCAGACATTTCCCGTCTGTGCAGCTGCTTCACCTTCACGGCCTGACCTTTACCCTCTGACATGTGACGTCACCGAGACAAATACATCATAGAGAAATCTCACATTATTCACATTATAGACATGTGAGTATGACCAAGAAACACAGAGAAATGAATGAAGATGCATGTAGAATTTATATATATATATATAAGACTTTCATTGCAAATATGTTTATATTTGTACAGTTACTGTGATGTAAAATGACTCAGATTCTGGTTATTTTACCCACCCCTAGATAGTGTTTTTCAGAAATTTCAGACTTGCATTTTTCCTTTTTGTGTTGAAATAGTTTACTCTCACGCAGAAGTGACCTACTACATTTCGATCCAAGCGAGCAGAGCATTCAGCGTTCTTCATTTCGTCATACACTCCTTCACGGTTCAGTGTCCTCAGTGAAGTTCAGCAGATCTCATAACCCTGTGTTTTTACGCCGGACTGCAGAAGCAGCAGTCTCTGTGAGGCTCTCGGTCATGAGGTAAAGCTTTGTTTGGGTGATCTGCCAGCGTTCCTCAGTCGGCCGTCGCGTCATTACAACCAGATGTTGTTGTTAATTACAGCCTTCACCTGTCCTGAGACGGGACTGTTGTGAGGTGATGATATGAAACTGGGTAGATCTCAGCGGACGATTGCCAAGGGACATATGAAGCCGAAGCTGGATTTTAAAATATTTGACAGTTTCTTTAACACAGTCAGACATTTTATTACAGCTCACAAATGATCTGCGACTCAACATGATAACAAGCTATAATCATGTTGGAATCTGAGTTATATAGGAAGTGAAATCTTCAAAAGATTATGCCAGTTGTGTCCCACTGAAGACAGAAAGACATTGGTGAACTATCACTTTAAAGTGCCCCTATATTCCCGTGTGTAATATAGCAGCTGTTTGTGAGTGTAAAACGTCTGCAAAGTTCAGAGTTTTTGTGTGTCAAAAGAAAGACGTGATTCTGAATTGATTCGAGTCGTCAGATTCAGTCTCACTTCCTGCTGAACCTACGCAGGTTTGTAACTAATTTGCATAATGCCAGCCTCTGGTCTTCATTGGCTGAACAGCATCTCTTTGCCCCGCCCTCAGTCACTGTAGCTGTATGTGAGACTGGAAGAGTTTGGTTCGTGTTGTTCATGTCGAGAAGACGCTGTTTTCTCTACTCTACTGATGAGATTGATACGGTAAAACCGACGCCATCGTTACTGATCGTATCACTGTGAATCAAGAGCTGAGATTCAGATATGCTAACGAACATTCGCCATCTGACCAATCAGAGCAGAGCAGCTCTCAGAGAGGCGGGGTTTAGAGAGACCGAATCCTTGATCGAAGCGTTTCAGACACTGAGAGAAAAGAGCTGATGCTGCGGTGGATATTATGAGGAAATTAAAGTGTTTTTGAGCTTGGATGAATGTGAACCTGTTGTAGGAGAAAACAAAATCAGGAACCTTTAAAATAGCATAATAGTTTTTGTTGGAGAAACATTGAAGTAATGAGAACATTGAAACCCCACTGATCCCAAGAGAAAGAGAAATAGAAGTGCAAGACAAAGTACAAACGGACGATCTGTCCTCTTAAGGGACGCAGGAGGTAAGATGGTTTCCTCAGGAAACAGAACTGAATGGAGAGTTCGTCAGAGAGGAACCTCGACTCACAGGCCCTCCGAAGCCCGGCCTCACCTCACTTCCTCAGGAAGTCGTGTGGTCGATAATTCACCATTCCTTACAGGAGCTGTCATCTTCATTCATGTATTTATTGCTTTTTAAAACATGGTCAATATCAAGAAAACCAATGGTTTACAGTCACTGACATCAGTTCAATTTATGCAGGAAATTAACTCGCATTTGAGTGTGTTTGTCATTCAAAGCTATTGTATATACGGTTAGTATAGCGTATACTGTACAGTGCATGATGTTTTTTGCTCTGGTCGCTGTATGATATTGTTGTATGGCATGAACATTCTTCAAAACATCATATTTTGTGTTCCACAAAAGAAAGTAAATCATCCGGGTTTGGATCATCATAAGGAAAATTTCATTTCGGCTGAGCTCTTCCTGTACGACTGTAGTTTTGGCTCGGTGAACACCTTTCTTCATTGATGAGCAGCTCAGTTTGAGACTTCACTGCTTTCACAAAGCGCAGGTTTTATGACTCCTACATTGACTAAATCAAATTGATCACCTTCATGAATGAGCGATTGAAAACGAAGAACAGCTGTTTTAGATGTGCTGTGGATAATATATCACACGCTGTCCACTGCGTTTCTAGTGTGTTTTCATGTTAGTCCCACATTTTTGCAAACTTTCCACCTTCGACCGAAACGTAAGCTGCAATACGTTGTTGTGAAACAGAGTTTGATAAGTTCGTGGCACCAGCCCGGAGTGTAAATAACCCTAAAGCTCTGACACTGCAGTGTATCTAGTGTGTTTAAAGAAGGAAATGTTTGTGAATTAGACATGAAGTCCAGTTAATGACTCTCACACTATAACACTACAGTGTGGATCCGTTTCACCTCCTACATATATGTCAGTTTGTGTAAGAGCGTTCAGTGTGGCTCTGTGAGTGCCAGTAAGGAAAGGTCAGACTAGTGTTTTCCTGCACTGCAAATTTGCTCGAGTTTCAGACGTGAATCAGAGGTTGATGATTCACTTTCTTGACATGTAAACTTAGAAACCAGATGCTGAGATAAATACTAACCAACACATCTGAGAACAATAAACATCTAAACATGTTGCTTTTAAAAGGCCCAGTGTGTAAAATAAAGCATGATTTATTACAGTGATGGTATTGCTTGTTGTTGTTTTTCATATTTTTATTCAGCAAGGATACACTAATTTGACATTAAAGACATGAATGATGTTACAAAAGATTTCCATTTCAAATAAATGCTGTTTTTTAAACTTTATGTTCATCAGTTTTCAACATTAATAATCAGAAATGTTTCTTAAGCAGAAAATCTGCATATTGGAAGGATTTTAAATTCATTCACAATATTACTCTTTTTACTGAATTTTTGATAAAAAAAAAAAAAAAAGAAGCAGCCTAAATTGGTGAGCACTGTCAAAGCATCAAAACTTTGTGCAAATAATATCTCTAAGGCTCTGGGCTTGAGTAGTTGCTCTCTGTCTTAAAGTAATTGAAGTGTAAGAATGAATTGATTCAAATGTTCAGTGTCAATTATACGAGAGGAGAGACGTTCCCGTAGGAGGAACGTTTTATATCTCGTGCTTATATGCTGCTCATTGCTGTCAATTCAGACTTTTTGTTTTCCATTTAAGTCTCTAAAAGCTTTTGGAGATGTGATAGTGTTACCAGACGATCGACTGAGGTTCTGCTGTCGTCAGCGCTGCTGTGTGTCTGTGTGCTGTGGTCAAACGATCAATGGTGATATCCACACATCTAAACCCTTCCTGACTTACTAACATCTCCGTTCCAGTGGAGTCAAGAGGGCTTTTTGAAGGTCGAGACTGCCTTTAGTTTTTTTTTTAGTCAGCAAAGATGCATTAAATGAATCAAAAGTGACATTTATATAGTTACAAAAGACTTCAATTTGAGCATCAGATCATCATATCAGAATGATTTCTGAAGGATCATGTGACGCTGAAGACTGGAGTAATGACGCTGAAAATTCAGGAATAAATTACATACATACTATAGGAAACAGCGGTTTTAAATTATAACGATATTTCACTGTTTTTACTGTATTTTTGATCAACTGAGCAGAAGAGACTTCTCTCAAAAACATCATAAAACAATCTTACCGACCCCAAACTTTTGTACTGTGCAAGTAATAGCTATTAAAGGAGCGATGGACATGGATTCTTCATCTGGAACAATAAAGATGCAGCACACATTTTCACCATTACGCTCCGCACACAAACACTGAGACCCATTCAGTCGGCTGGAATGGATGAAGTGGCTCATCGGGGAACAGAATAATGAGAAACTGTGGCCAAACGGCACGCAGACGCGACGTGCCAACAGAGCAGCCTTTAGTCCTCCGCCGCTAAATAACAAACACATCTGGTCCATATTTGCGCTTCCTGTGCCAGTATCGCCTTTCTGCGGCGGTGGAGCTGATCTCAGTCCTGCTGCAGCTCATAATGGCTTCAGTACACTGATCCTCGCTCTCCATTCGCTCGTCATCCATCCGCTGAATTATGTGCTTTTTCATCACTCTATGCACTTACTCAGGAATAAATCTTGACAGAAACTACGACCAGGGCTTTTGTTTGCATGCAGCTGATTTGCCCGTCTTCTAATTAGACTAATGGCCTGAACACACAGTAAAACAGTGTGGCATGAGCAGACCTGTAAAACATTTTCATAACAGCAAACCATTGTGAAGATCGTAAAATCTTGGCAGACTTGCTTGGCAACGATCCTCAGGTGGTTTAGAAGTGATTATCAGTAGGTGTTAATACATTGACGGACACAAGTGCTCCAGAAATGAATGTTTTCAAAAGCATTGTGTTTAATATAGACGAGCTGAAACTCGATCGTTACAGATATTAATTTCTTTCTTTGAAATGGTTTGATGAACACAATTGATTTCCTTTAAATATTTAATTAAAATAGCCAGTAACCATCGTCTAGTCAATAGTTTGCATATAAAAAAATATGAGCTGATGTCATTTGAAAGGAAAAGACATTTTAAATATACAGTAGCATTTAAAACTTGGGAGTCAGTAAGATTTTTTTTAAAAGAAAACTTTTTCCTCTGAATAACCTTGTTTTCATCTATTTTTTTAATGTATTGTGAAAACCTCTGCTCGTTTTAACTTCACTGACAGACCAGTTCCTCTCTGTGTATATTACATTCTGGTTTGTTTTAGGTTATTATTTTTTTCTAATCCTTTCTGAAAGTTTGCTAATTCCGTGATGAGGAAGCTTTTAGCCCTGGTTCTACTTCCTAATGTTTTCATAAATTGAGTTACGGTGTGCTGCCGAAACCGCCCGCGTCTGAGGACTGATACATAATATTTCACTCCAATCCACTGGGAATGAAACGATCCTCTCTCGTTACCTCTGATATTTTGAATATGACTGTAAATGTGCTCTTGTGAATTAATAAGCTCTGCATTTAATCAAAAGAGACTGACTGTGATTTTAGACTTACTAATATTACTCAGATTCTATTATCTGTAACGTTTCAGACCTCATTTTCTGCTCCGCCATTTTCATGACCCATGATAGCGTTCAATAATGAACTACATCCATGCAACCCTTAAAGGATTAGTTCACTTCTGAATTAACATTTCCTGATACTTTACTCACCCCCATGTCATCCACGATGTTCATGTTCAACGGGTTGTCACGCGTGACCTTTCCAACGTGATTACGTCATGCGTGGAGCATCACAGAGCAGTGCAAGACGAGCATTTGTGGTTAAAAAGTGTATAAATGTCCGATGGTTTCTCTAGATAAGACTCTTATTCCTCGTCTGGGATCGTGAAGCTGCACTGAAACTGACATTTGAACCTCAGTGAAGTCCACTATATGGAGAACAATCCTCAAAAACCTTCATTTCTTTGCAATTGAAGAAAGAAAGACATGAACATCTTGGATGAGTAAATTATCAGGAAATTTTAATTCTAAAGTAAACTAATCCTTTAAGGTAGGATGAAATGTTATCCCACTTTCTAACAGACACTTGGACTTTTTTTTACTCTTAAATCTGTCCAGAATTGGCAATTAAATTAAGCACTTATTGGTTTGCAAATGACGTCATTTCCTCATTTGGGCCGGATGGGTTGTGGGTGTTTTTTAACATCCTTAAGTTTGATGCTATCGGTCTCATTCCCAGCATCCCACTGTATCAGGAAGCTGTTGTTCCTTTGATGTCGGACCAACATCCATCCACCCCAAATCCTTCTCTTCTATCATAAAACATGTTTACGTAGTATTATACATAAATCAACACATTTTCGACCCTATAACATGCATTACTCACAGCATTTCTGAAAACAGCCACGGCTCTGAACTCACTCTGATCCTCAGTGATGAACAGCCCAAACACTGCCAAAAACATCAGTGCTAAATGAATAAGAGCGAGAGACAGAGAGAGAGACTGGGTGAATTTCCGCTAATAGCAGTGGATTACGGCAGAACGACAGCTTCAGCTCAGTGAACTTTCACCTTGACATGATGACAGTCGTCAAGTCCTTCTTGCTCTGTAACAATTGTGCAAACTTTTTGACACTTGTTATGACACTTGCTGCCGACAGAATTCTGCAGAAACTTCCACAGATTTCAACAGGATTTGATGTTACGACTTGAGCCAAAAGTGCACTTCAGCTTTGACACACAGGTTATGTCCGAAAGTGTTGCACATGTCAGAATCTCGCCGAAATTAGTAGCTCATCCGGGCACGTTCATGAGCACTGGTAATTCAGACAAACTTCTTTTCTCACATGATGTTTTTAGCCTACGGTGTAGTACACTCTTAAACATGCTGGGTTAAAAACAACCAGGGTTGGGTTGAAAATGGAAAAAACCCAGTGATTGGGTTGTTTTAACCCAGTGGTATAGTTTAATTTAATTGAACCCCTCTTTTTCTTCTACAGGCCATACGGGGCGCTTGCTGAAATCTCTGTGTCTCACCAGTATGACGTTCCTGCTGCTGCATCTCATCTTCCAAATCACAATCAACAGCCTGATAGCAGGAGACAACATTGAGCTGCACTTCAACTGTGAGTACTGACTCCATCTCACTACAGATCATTAAACAGACACGGGTCAAGAAGAAGAGGAACCCAGTTTTATTGGCTGAAGTACACAATTCAAACTAACTGAATGAGTTGAACTCTCATACTCAAGTTACTAGTTGAAAACAGCCAGTTAAAATAATTGACCAATCAAGTGGGAGAGAAGAAAGTTTACTGCTAACTATGAAGCACAACCTCAAGGCCTGTTCACACTTACACAAATGTCCGGTTTTCATGTGATCTGTTCAGACCAATGTGAAAAATACAGCAGATTCACTCTCTGACAGTAGGTGGCGCTTATGGAAAACAAACAGAAATACAGCGGTTACCCCAGTACACGAACCCCGGTACAGTCTTTAAACCTTTCGTCACTGAGAAGGATTTATGTCAAACAGTATTTACATGTTCTCAAACTGCCGTTCAGATATTTGTGCACAGTTGAAAATAAATTAGAAACCCTCTCTATAAAAAAAATAAATAAATAAAGTTTCTGTGACGTCACACAAATGTTCAAGTCAAATTAAAAAAAATTATTGCACCAAATTTTCATGCCAAACACTCGTCTTGCTGTGGACAGGTTTTTAGTTTTAAAGTCAGTTACTGAAATTATTATTTGATAAAACGGTTTTTGGTTGACCCTCGCCACTATGTTTGGCAGTAAAGTGTTCACAAAATTCATTAGCCACTTAAACCGTGGAAATGCAAAAGTGTATTCATGGTCGAGTCTCAAGTCTAATTTTTTATAAATCACCAAGTTGGCACAGGAAATGACGTACCCTTGCTCAAGCCCATTTTGTGCGTTCTGAAGCTGCTGAGCTGGACAAAGGTGACCTGAAGTCAAAATACACACCTGGATCATGTTACCCCGACACTACAGCTCCAGCAGAACCCAGACCATAACTGGGCCGACCAGACCTGCTCACAACGCTAGCCACTTTCTCCAAGCGTAAAAGCCACAACATCTGTGTTCAAGATGGAGATAAACTTATTATGAACAGTGAAGGGCCATTCCTGACAGATCTGTCTCAAACATGAGATCTGCTGCTCTTTCTTCTGTCTATTTGCAAGTACAAAATCATGATCGAAGGAGCTCTTGACCAACATTTTACTTACAAATACTTGCTGTGTCTATAATGGAAGACAAAATAAAAATCTTTTGCAACAATGCAAACACCTTTACTATCACTTTTGATAAATTTAATGCATCTTTTCTTAATAAAAGTATTCATTTCTTTCATTTTTTTTTTTTTTTTTGAAGAAAGGGATTTAGGGAAAGACGAATGCAGTGGTTTGTTCTTTCTGGGTGTGCAGATTTAAATGGAAACCTTCATGGCTTATGAGAGCCAAAAACAACAGCGGGCGAATGAAGGACTCTGAGCCAAACCAGAGATAGAGCCTCTGAGATCTTGAGCGACTGCGTTCATGTTTTACCAGGACAAGCTTCTCTGAACACGACCACATGTTTACGCCATGTATTACGCAAACCTTACATAAGCCCTCATAGGCTCTTTTGTTGTACGCTCATGAAAACATATCATTACCCAATAATTTGATATAAAATGACTAAAAGGACTTTTATCAGACGCAAGGAGCAATGACTAAGTGTTGAAGAAATTTAAAACTGATCTTGAGTTTTGTAAGAGAAGAACGCTGCCAACGAACCTGATTCGAACGGTCACTGTTCGTACCGATTCCTTTCAGTGTTTGCGACGAGGCAAAGTATTAATCAACATCTTTGTTCTGAACTTCATTCACACTTTGTTTTATAGATAATAATATCTCATTTTGACTGTTTTTTTCAATGTATGTTACAGTAAGTATTTTCTGAACAACCCTAATGAGATCCAGCTATAGTGAAACGTGATTCTTTTGAATCTTTGCATGACATTTTGTTATGCATTTGCATTATCGGCATTATTATAAATAAACGGAACCATATTTGTTGCATGTATTGCAGAAAGCCAGTGAAAGTGAATTAATTGATCCTTCGTTTTCTATCTCTTACAAGCTCTTTGCTATTTAATATTCAGTATTATTTCTTCATGTCTTTATGAAGCTTGTTTGTTTGATACTCCTATTTTTAGGGGCAAACTGAGACAAAAGGGCAATAAATACCATAAAAGTGCTTTAACTTGTTATTTACTTATAGGAGCTGTTAACTTGAGAACCAGATCTCTGAATCGGTTGAACTTAAGATTTGTGAAGCGAATCAAATGACTCACTGAAAAGAGTCAGCTGAATCACAAATCAGACTCGGTTCTCAAGACTATAAACTAATATCATATGGGGGGAAAAATCAAAACTGAATAGAGTTTGTTCAGAAATGCTCCTTTTGTGTTCCACAGAAGAAGAACAGTTTGGATGAACTCTTCTCTCTACAGTATATTTGTGAATTAAAACACTGATTGTGACTCAAACGTGTATATTGTGCTGAGACGTTGACATATGACTGATAAACTGATAAACGTACAAACAAGAAGCACACGTGCGTTTATCTGATCAGTCAGCATTCAACTCCTTTTCCTTTGTTTTTATTTCGGTCAGTCAAGGCCATGTGCTGAAGTCCGCTGTGATGCAGTCAGTATGAACTATACCCTTAAAATAAGCATTGTTTAGTAACGCCTGACCTGAGATCAGCTCTTCCTCCATTAGTCCTTATTTCCTATGCTCTTCAATGCATAAGAACTGATTCTAGAACAGAAGAAGGGGGTTAAGACTCGATCTCTTCCTGCCAGCAGAAAGGAAATGGCAGCTGAACTGCCAATCTGAAAACACCAGGTGTTTAATATTGTTCACATTAGATGCAAACAGTTCTTCACATTGAACTGTAATCCATATATAATGCATCTGATGGTTTATACGGGTTTGCATGTTTCTCTGCGAGAACATAGAGAGGCCGAAAAGTATTTGGGGTCTTTTAAAATCACACAATGTACCACTTTTGTCAGTGCTACAAATAACTTTCTGGGAGATTTTTGCAATTATTTTCAATCAAAAGTTCCAAAAAGTGATTTTAGTGGCTGGATGATTTTAGATCATTCTAACATTAGCAGAAAATGCCAAATACTTTTCGTATTCATCTTTAGCAATATAAATCAATTCACATAATCATTCATTTGAAACCTTGAAACATTTTGTTTTAAAAGTGGTGTGTTTATGCTATAATATACTATAATAACATTATATTACATTAAAATAATTTAAGTAGTTGTTATTTAATGATGCAGCTGATATAAATGACTAAAGTTATTATTGCACTCCTTCATAAAAAGGTTGTTTCTGCCAAAGGTAATTATATTTATTTTTCATACAACATATTTGTAACTTTATATTTCAGAGTGAATTATTGTCACAATTGTGACTTTATATCTCATCATGTGATTTTATTGCACATAAATTGTTATTATTTTATCATAAGCTTTTCCCTTTTATGGCTTAAAATTATAATCATATAATATATCATATCATATAGAAAGTATTATTTAATAGTTAAATAATACAGAGATATGTTTTGAAGTGTCGAGCCACAGATAAACTTGTCTTAACCCCGCAGAAAGTCTTTATCTCTAGTTGTGACGTCTCATTCTGGCATGTGTACACTGCGTTTCTGTGCAACAGATGCTGATTTGTCAAATGTTTCGCTCCGCACTCAAACAATAGCGCTGTTTTTCTGATCAGTTAACAATCTAACATTCCTCTCATTTGCATTATTGACTTTAATGCAGTTACACAATCCCAGCGATTATGCCTTTATTTCCAGCTCCTGCTGTGTTGGTGGAGAGAATTAATAAGCTATTGTTGGTATGAGTGATATGAGGCCTGATCAGAGCCAGCGTTTCATCTGTCGCCACACCGAACGCTGCCAGCAGTGAGAATAAACGCCTGCTCGCGCTCCCTTCTGTTTGTCCTAATATTGTAGTTGCAGATAAAGATCGGCTTCCTCAGGACGTGTATCTGCAGCTCTCTAAAAATACTCCACTTTGTCCTACATTTTTTATGTGCACTTTCTAACAAAGAATAGATGTAAACCTCTGTTTCCTCAAGATCACTGACGACGACAAAAAGATGAATTGGTTCAAGGGGCATTAACTGCATGAACAGTGTATCTATGCAGGGATTTTTTTTATTTAGTTATTAAAAATCAATATATATATTGTTGTTTTATTAACTTTATTTTTCACAGTGGCATGCATATTTCTCATAATTGTCTCAGATTTCTTATGTTAAGCTTTGTTATGTTTTTTTATGCTTATAAGCTTGCTTTTTACTTTCATGGGAAATAAAATAAAATAATAGCATGATAAATAAAATAAAATAAAATAACATAGTAAAATATAATAAAATAAAATAATAAAAACGCATAATAAATAAAATAAAATACAATAACAAAATAAATAAAATAAATAATAAAATAGCATAATAAATAAAATAAAATAACATAGTAAAATAAATAACAACAAAATTACATTAAATAATAAAATAAAGTAATAAAATGGCATAATATATAAAATAAAATAACAGCATTACATTAAATTAAATTAAATGATAAAATGGCATAATAAATAAAATAAAAAAACAACATTAAATTAAATTACATTAAATAATAAAATAAAATAACATAATAAAATAATAGCATAATAAATAAAATAAAATAAAATAAAATACAATAACAACATAAAATAAATAATAAAATAGCATAATAAATAAAATAAAATAAAATAACAGCATTAAATTAAATTAAATGCTAAAATGGCATAATAAATAAAATAAAATAACAACATTAAATTAAATTACATTAAATAATAAAATAAAATAAAATACCAACATAAAATTAAATTAAATTCACTAATAAAATAAAATAATAAATAAATACATTTACAAATAAAATAAACAGGAACAATAAATAAATGAATAAAATAAATAAAAAAATTAAAATAAGAAATAATAATAAGAAGTAAACAGTTTTTTATGTATTTATTTTATTTTTATTTATTTATTTTACCAGTAAAGCTAAGTATGAACAAGCCTGCGGATGGCTGAGTTTCAACAATAAGAAACCGCTGTATTTCTGGGAGGGTTTGTTTTTAGTTTTAGTTTGACTTTGCCTCTGGTGATATTGTGAAAATAATTCAGAATGAAAATGACAACCATATCTGAAAACATCCAGATCTAATATATCCAAATCTGTGTAAGCAGAGAAGCACACACCTTCATTTTGACACGATAAGCTGTTTTATTTCCCTGCTGGCTTGATCACTTTCACAGACGAAATGAAATGAATACGACCCGTTTGTTTAAAGAGTCGAGCGTGATCTCCATCTGAATGTGTTTTAGTCTTCCCACAGAGAAATATTATGAAATCATGTGTTTAGAAGGCCTCCTGCTTCATCCTGAACGGTTTCCTGAGCGTCATGACATACAAGGCCTTGAGATCCACCTGAGACAACACCGGTCAGTCTGGAGAACGCAGAAAACCTTGTGGTGTAAACTCACAGATGTTTAAATGTGAGATGCTGACGTGTTTTATGAGCTGTGATCTCCTCGACCCGCGTTCACTGATCGCTCACATTATGACTAGATAGAGGATTTCCAAATATAGCATGACATGTTAACTTTCTGAGCTTTGATCTCAGACTCTAGACATATTTGTGAACGTCTCTATAAGAAAACCCAAACATCTGGTGTCCATTAGTAATTGTTCTTAAGCAGAAGTATTTGGATCCTCAGCGGATAAAAGAAAGTGATGCAGTTATTATCTCCCCCTGCTTTCTTATACGACTGATTTAGAAGAAAACCCTTACAGTATTTGAGTTATAGAGGGGAATGATAGAAGTGTCCTAAAATTCAAACACATTATTGTCTGTGAGTCTGTATCATCACAATCCTTCTGCGCCATTAAATGACTTTATATTTGTCCCACTTCGTTATTGCTGTACTCGCTGACTTCACTCTGTGCAGAAGACTGTTTGTGTTTAGACATCTTTTCAGTAACAAGTTTGATATTTTGTTGTTTGACAGCTTGAAGCGGCATATTGGAGTAATATTTCTGTT
>CM074453.1:10000-265000 GCA_037101425.1 Elopichthys bambusa | reverse complement strand
ACACGTTCACATGCTAATGTGTGATAACCTGGCAGACTGCCAGGACGTCAAATCTCGCAATTACAGCATTAGTGATTTATAATTTTTAACCCAGCATTTGCATTTCATTGGCCCACTTGACAGAGGGCAGGAAGCTTTTGACAGTCATCAAAACTCTGTGGAGAAGACCGTCTGAACACTGAGAGTCTCACAACAGCTGGATGTGGTTAAAACACGCATGTTAGTCTCAATCTGTATGATGTTAGTGACAGACGTCTGTAATTTACCTGACTGTAGAGGAGAAGCAGTGTCTGGAAGTCTAGCACAAACCATATGTGTTATGATGAAGAACCCAGAGCCAGCTTACATAATAATGCCTTATGCAGCTGTTGTGACATCTGCAATTAGATAACATGAATCCTAAATAATGCACACTGTTCATTTCCAACAAGGGAAGTCATGCTTCACTCTAACAACTGCATAGCAACATGCTAAAACACTCTGCACCCATGGCAACACCCTAGCAACCACCTACAACACTCTAGAAACTGCATAGCAACACTATAAAACACTCTGAACACCTTAGAAACTGCATAGCAACACCTTGACAACCACCTGCAACACTCTAGACATTGCATCGCAACACTCTAAAAACACTCTGAACACCTTAGGAACTGCATAGCAACACCCTGGCAACCACCTACAACACTCTAGCAACTGCACAACAACATGCTAAAATACTCTGGACACCTTAGCAACTGCATGGCAACACCCTGGCAACCATGTACAACACTCTAGAAACTGCACAACACTCTAATAACACTCTGAACACCTTAGCAACTGCAAAGCAATGCCCTGGCAACCATCTACAACACTCTAGAAACTGCACAACAACATGCTACAACACTCTGGACACCCTAGCAACTGCAAAGCAATGCCCTGGCAACCATCTACAACACTCTAGCAACTGCACAACAACATGCTACAACACTCTGGACACCCTAGCAACTGCAAAGCAATGCCCTGGCAACCATCTACAACACTCTAGAAACTGCATAACAACACTCTAAAAACACTCTGAACACCTTAGCAACTGCATAGCAACACCCTGGCAACCATCTACAACACTCTAGCAAGTGGTAAGGTCCAGGTTTTTAGGTCCTGCGACCCTCAAAAAGAAAAGCTTCAGCTGGGCTCCCGTAGAAAATGCTGACACTATAAAATATTGGAACCTAATGAATATTAAAGAAATATTTAATAAAGAAAGGTATGTAGAGCAGGCTCTACTGTAACAGGATGTTGGCTCCGACTGTAATCAGACGCATGTGCTTTATCATATCAACGTTTCTTATAGCAGGGTCCACGGAGCATTGTCCAAATTTTATCAGTTTCCTTCAACTTTCAGTTATGAGTCTTCTAACCCAAACAAGCCTTTGTTTAGTCTAGCGATTTCTAAGAAACAACAACTGTTTAAATATTCTCCGTTTAGCCATGTCTGATCTTTGAATAATTTACCAATATAGATTACTCTTCAAATCATTGTTCATGTGACGTTCTCCGATAAACCATATCAGATCACACTTCCACACATAACTTCCTCTAATTTGTCACTAATGTGGCCGTCGAGCCGCGCGGACGTGTCAAAATAATCCTTTGTGTGTTTTCTCTGTAAACTGGACTCACGCAGCATAAATCATGTGTGTTTTTCTTGAATCAGCGATTAAACCCGAGCATTAAAACACAAGGGAGATGGCAACAGGCGCTTCATTATGAGCAATGCTACACGAAGCCTGAATCGCAGCACTGTGCCGCGTGTTGCTCTTGGACACAAGAGAAGCCAAAGCATCGTTGGATGCTCTCTTCCCAGCATGCACTGCTCCTTCATTTGGGCTCACTGTTATTTTCTGTACAAATAATTAGGGTGTAATTTTTGTCCGTGGGGTTCAGGGATTTCATTATGAAGATGTTCGAGATATTTGTGCTGATACAAATTAGTAGGAAGCAGGAGGAGGTCGTGTTGGCTAACCTTGCTCGAATTTATTAGCCAACAAGAAGTCTTTTATAGGATCAAACTAGCATGACTCAGTGGAGAATGAAGTGTACACATGATTCATGGCTTCCACTCCACTTTTGGCCCTTTCTGTCCACAGTGGTTTGGCTTCTCGTCGACTCACTCAGCAAACAGAAAGGTTGAATGATTCAGCCTCACAGCCATCATTGTGTTTGAACAGAATGGAGCAAAACAGTCATCTCCAATGCTTCACACAGCAGTGTAACTGATCTGGGCTGCGTTTCTCAAAAGCATCGTGAGCTAAGTTGATCATTGGTGGCAGTGATTCTACGATCTACTTAAGCTTAAGGGATCAGTTCACTTCAGGATTCAAATGTCCTGATCATTTACTCACTCCCATGTCATCCAAGATGTTCATGTCTTTCTTTCTTCAATTGCAAACAAATGAAGGAAAACATTCCAGGATTTTTCTTCACTGGGGTTCAACGGGTCCAAATGTCAGTTTCAGTGCAGCTTCACGATCCCAGACGAGGAATAAGAGTCTTATCTAGAGAAACCATCGGACATTTTATAAAAAAATAAACATTTATATACACAAATGCTCGTCTTGCACTGCTCTGTGATGCTCCACGCATGACGTAATCATGTTGGAAAGGTCACGTGACGCGGGGCTTTTTGTGTGATTGTTTTAAGTGACAGAACGCTGGGAGACACAGTGCTAATGAAGCACATATTGTAACAGTAATGTATCACATCAGTAATAGCACACACCCGTCCTACACTGCTGAAAAGCTTGTGTGAGTTTGATGACAGACATCATGATGAGATGAGATCTGATTACTCAACCAGACGGCCTGCTGGACCTTTGAAATGTGTTTAGTTAAGAACTCAGCACAAGGTCCTTCAGCTTTAACATGACGCTCCCATTCCCTGTCCGTGCCTCCACATGACTCTCTCTGTCCTCTTGTTTATGGATTATGTTGGTTTTGCTATTTCTATACATTTCTTTTAAGATCTCCTTGAGTCTTATGGATTCTAAATTAAGACAGTTTGTTTTGTTACTCCGACATCTCATTCATGCGTTCTGCAAACCAGTACATGACATTAACATAAACAGTGAAAAATACTTCTAATGCATCTGTTAATTTCAGTTAAAGGAGACCTATAATGCCCTTTCACAAGATGTAATATAAGTCTCTGGTGTCTCCAGAACGTGTCTGTGAAGTTTCAGCTCAAAATACCCCACAGATCATTTATTATAGCTTGTCAAATTTGCCCCTGTTTGGGTGTGAGCAAAAACACGCCGTTTTTGTGTGTGTCCCTTTAAATGCAAATGAGCTGCTGCTCCCGCCCCCTTTCCAGAAGAGGGCGGAGCTTTAACGGCTCGCGCTTCGGTCGCTCAACAACAGCAAAGCTGGAGAATCTCACGCAGCCAAAATGACGACAGTGTTCAGCCTTACATTGTTCAAACCGGAGTCGACACTGATGGAGAGACTCAGGAAGAAGTTACAACTTTTAGACGTTTCTGAATGCTTAGTGGATAAATTTATGTTGATTCAACTCATCCACTAGCATGTGCCGTCATGTTCATCTTTTGTGTTGAATTGACCCTCGTTTGGTGTAAAATGGCGGCATGTCAACAACACTCGACTACAACAACTCTTCCTCTTCTCTAAAGCAGCCCAACACGAGCTTTAGTGACATCACAAACCCTAAAATTTACATAAACCCCGCCCCCGAGAACACACAACAAAGGGGGCGGGGTTTATGTAAATTTTAGGGTTTGTGATGTCACTAAAGCTCGTTGTAGTCCTTAAACAGAGAATTCTGTAAAAGAAAATATCTCTCTTTGCATTGAAGTTTGAGTGTCGTAACTTTGCAGATGTTGTTTATGATCAAACAGCAACATTACACACTAACTGAAGTTACACAAGTAAATCATAATCAACCAGCCTTTAAATGCTGAACTTAACATTAACACTTTTAAAATCAAAAGTTTTTGGTAGTAATATTAATATTATTTAATGGACCTGCAGCTAACATGAACTAAAAACAAACAGTTGTATTTTCTTTCATTAACATTTACAAAGATGAATAAATACTGTAACAAAAGTATGACTCATTGTTAGTTAATGTTATGGGATCTTATTGTAGAGTGTTGCCAATTTTATTTGTAATCCAGTGAATAAAAGAGTTTTGTTTCTTAAAGTTTGAAGCCCTGTCCCTTGAAATGCATGACTTGCTGCAGTTTCATGTTAATGCAGTGTTATACGCCACGTCTAATGCATCAGAAAGACGTCGAGCCCCAGCAGGCCTTTTCTGGAATCAGTAATGGCTCTTTCAGTTTGTTTTCTAAAAGCTCCTTTAGCTCAGTTTGTTTGGACAGTTTGTTTTTGGCCGCTCTGGAAGCAGCTGATCTCTGCTCCATTTCACTGGAGTTGTGCCGCTCACCCTGGGAAGGCAAGGGTAACGTCTACCGTCCGCCGGCCCGCTGAGACACCTGGTGTAACGCCAACCCACATTCCTCCTCTGTGTTCACTGGCGCTCATTAAAACAGAATGACTAACCTCACCACTAATCCATGAATATCAACATCTCAGTTTGCTCTTGACTCTAATTCAATGGCTTAATTGCTCGTTCAGTGTCCAGCACTGAGAGTAGAAGGTTTACTTTTACTGTGCAGTTCAGTGCTTCCCATAATTCATAGCGTTTACCCAAATCAGTGCCATCTGTGGGCCTCCTTCTTTGTCTTGAGTTGCGTCTGCTCACGGTTTTCTCTTTATGAGCCTGCTGAGATGAAAGGCCTCTCTGAGAAATACTGTAAACTGTTTAGATACGGCGAGACGTCATTACAAAGTGCATCTGCGGCGTGAGCCAATCACAGCGCTTACACTTGGTTTTGTTGTCAGTGTGTTAACTGTAACGTCTGCCACTTATTACGTTTTATGAAGCAAATATCGCACATTTCAAAGCGATTGCGTCAAGGGTAGTCAGGGAAGCTTCGCTTTGAACGCAGGGATTTTGCCCTCAGCGTGCCCAAACTTTTCTTTACGGTGTTAGGCAGTCAACAATAAAGCAAAACAAGCTTGCGAAATCTTTGTTTTACTGCTGACATTTTGGCAAGATACCATTATGAGTATTTTCCCCTTATCTTAGTAATTAGAGAGGAGATATTATGCCCTTTTAGAACAGTTTTCATGCTTGATTGTTCAAAAAACAACCCATATGTATATGTGGACTTACTCTACGCCACTGCGCCAGTTTCAACACACTACTAACTAACTCAACCAGGCCCCGCCCCTTTATTCTGCGTATGAATTATTTAAATGAGGAATATTGTGAAGAAAACTCAAGATGGAGGCGTTTCAGGGAGTTCAGAAACACTGATATAGAGAAGAACTGGAACATTACACACTGAAGAAAGATGAACATGGAGAAAAGCAGAATATGTGCTTTTTAAGAAATAACAGAGTAAACATGGTTGGAAACATTATTAGAATCACTAATACAGTTTTTAAGATTTTTGCTTTGTCAGAGAACACTGCAAAAGTTTTATTTCTTCATTCATTTACTTGTTTGTTAGGGATTTTCAGTGAATCTTTCTGCAGCTTACACTGGCAGGCCAGTAGGTGGCGGCAAGTGAATGTTTTTATGAGTGATTCATTGAATCAGTGATAATAAAAGTACAATCAAAATACTGATTCATTCTGGAAACACCACTGCTGTGGAGACGTGACGGTAATTCTGCTCTGGTTTGTTTGGCAGAGCGAAAATAGACAAAGTAAGTGAAAATATAGTGTTGCAAACGTAAGTTATTCACTTTTAACTTGTTCTTTATTGAACTTTTGCGTCATTATAATTTCGCGTGCTGTTTGCAGCTGCAGCTCATAACTACACGTTGTCGTATGAAGAATAAGTCATTACTTGTTTGTCTTTCTATAAACTCTACATACACAAAACGTACTTAATCTCGAGACAGACGCCGAAAGTAACGATAACTTGCAGGTAATGCGAGTGTGATTCGGTAACCATTTTGTTGGATTCATCAGACTGATTCAAACCGGTCTTTTTGAAAGTTTCATTCAAAACGATTTACAAGAGTGAGTTGCTTGTGGAAATAGTAAATCGTGCGCACGATTTAATTTTTTCTCTTGCATGTCATGTGCGGGGCTCCCTATGTTTTTGTTATACAGTACAGTGTTTTATCTCATCACATTCATCTCAGATTACAAACTCAGGTAACTGAAATATGGTTTATTATGCTTTGGTGATGATGTTTATTCAGATGACAGAGACAGACTTGAGCTACAACACAACATGATTTACTACAACGAACATGATTTAACGGCACTGTGTTGCAATAAAATACTGTAGTCAGAATTTTGCTGTGAAAATCCGGGTCGTTTCTGTTGTAACGCATCGAAAATTCACTAAATAAAGGAGAAAAATATAAAGCAGGCTATAATCTCATCATTATACAAATTCACAAAGTTATTTATTTTTTCTAGTAATCAAGTAGCACTGAAAATATACTGTGAATTTGCCATATTTTCCCAAACTCTGTATCGCAAGACATCTGCACAATATTTTTTTCCTTGTTTATGTTTGTGTTTGTATTTGTGAACTAGCTCTATAGAAACTATCATCCTGTGTTCATATGCAGCTGAATCCGCTCTCTAACAGCTTTACGTCATGCAAACGTAACGTAAACCTTTAAAGATCTGAAAGCGAGCATCTTTACAGCTGAGACGTGTGGTTATGGACGTGTGAGTATGAGTTTCAGTTGGCTCTCTGAAGAGGGTTGAATGGGTTGTTTTCATTAAATGACTCTCGACTCTCGACTGCTCACTGGAGCACGGAAATGAGATCCAGACGGGCGAGCGCTCTGAGCGAGGATACTGGGAATCGCAGGCTTTTATTGAAGCACAGAGTGTTTCTGTGTGTTTTTAAGAGGCACTGCAGCTCATTGTTGCACTAAGAGCTCTCGTAAAAAATCATTTCATCTTAAACGTTGCTTTGGCTCAAGAGGGACTTCACAGTTCTGACTGCATGTGTAGCTATATATTTACCTTGTGTTAATATATGTTCTCCTATCCCAGTTTAATATGCAGAGACAACTATAAGTAAACCATGACTTCCCAGAGAGTGTAAACACTGAGGCTGTGTGGCGCTATCAAAACACTGAGCGCTCCACATGTCAGCAGTGTAAGTTCAAGATGGGACAACCTGACTGAGCGATGGAAGTACGTAACTGTGTGTGTTTGTCTCGCCGCAGTGTCCGAGGTGCAGACGCCGGGAACGGCATCCGAGTGTTCATTCCCGACATCGGCATGTTTGTCGTAGGCCTGGTCACATGGCTTCTGTGCCGCAGTCTGGAGAAGCCGCCGCTGAAGGACGTGTCGCAGCACAACAGTGACTTTGAGGTGGACGACCAGGTGAGAAACACACTTTTACACACTCGCAGAAATACACTAGAACGAGTGTGTGTGTGTGTAATGTGAGGACTGGAATCTGAGTCTCGATGCTCAGGCTGGGTGACACGGCCAAAAACACGATCACAATATATTTTATTCCATATCATTCTATAGCAATATTTTAGCAATATTGCATTAAAGGGCAAGAAACGGCTTTTCACACAGATAATAAATGCTTTTATTCAAGTGTTTATTATTGAAGCGTGGATTTATTTTTTATACATATAGATTTATCGCCCAGTAGAGGTCTGCGCAGGTCTTTTTTTTTTTTCGGTTCTATTCCGCACACTCCCGCCTAAATTTCACTCTGTGTGAGCATCGGCATCTCGCATCTGGCCTAGAGAACGCTGAAATTACTGCGTGTGTATATGGCAGTCTTGTGGTAGGCTATATAACGTAATGACAGTCCTATATAGCCTTATGTTGCTGGAGATGCCACCGGAAGTGCCGCTGCGAGATGCCGATGCCGCATTTTGCGCCAGCCCCGCTATCCGCATATAGTGATTTTCTTCCCGACCCGACGGGTCCCGCTTTTCCAGAATCTCGCATTTAAACTTCCCCTAAAGAAAGAGAGCGATTGGGGGTAACAAATATAAAATGTTGCATAGCATATAGAAGATTTTTATTTGTTTTTTGTCTTGTGATGCTGTCAACACCCTAAAAAATATCACAGAGAAAAATAGGCTAAATTAAATAGTTTACAACATGCCCCTCAAAACTATAGGCTAAGCCATAAATACATATACACGAAACTGTTGGCTTACTAGCTACAAAATGAAATCTATTTTAACATAACAGAATGACGCTGACTGATGACCGTTTCAGAAGGTCTCTCCTCCAAAATCCGATCGCAAAGGTTGAACGATCTCTGACCTCTAATGCAAAGAACACATCTTGCCAGGTTTCTCAGGACGGGGAACTGGGGACTGTGTGAACGCCGCTGCAGAAAGATTTGTTCACTTCAAGTTCAAGCACAGATGCGCTGATGCCAAAGCATCTCGGGAGCGACCGGGTTATTGTCAGACCGCCCGCTCTCGCCTAAAGTACACTATAGTTACCGACCGCAATCCGCCTTTCAATCCCGAATCTTATCGGGTCCCGCGGGGAATGCAGACCTCCAGTTCTACTGTCATCTCTCACCCGTATCACTCATGCTCTGTCATTCTCACACCACATGACTTTCATGGAGCAAACACAGAGCCAGCATCTTCAGGTCCGTCTTCCTCCATCGCTGCGGGAAACTTTCACTTCCAGCCGGAGCCAAAGGCTGCTTTGGCTGTAAATTACGATCCGCGGCTCTGCGTAGGAAAATACAGCGAACACAAAACTATCTGGATGAATACCGACTGTGCAAGTGCAGTTTCTCCACAGACTGTCATGGATTCCCTTGAGCTGGATTGTTCGGTCTCTGTAGATCAGACGCAGAGTTTGATCAGCTCACGAACAGGGATGGAAAATCCAAGGAAGATGACCCAATCCAAATAGTAAAAGCATTGGTGAAATATTCACATGGTTTTGATTAGATATATTAACATTTTTTCCCAATATGACAGTCTGAAACAACACATAAATGTGTGTTCGACTCTCTGTGTCGTTCCTACTGGTAAGTAAACTAGTGGCGTAATTCACTTTCAAGGGATCGTTTTCTCACTTACTGGATCTAAAAATGTACAGAATCTTTTAAATATAATGTGTTTGACCAGTTAATTGATCTAGAAAGAATAAAAATATTTTAGTGTATTGATTTCCACTAAGTGCTTGCTTTGAATTTGATCTTCTGCCATGAACGATGCTTTAGTTCCTATGAAAACATCTCCGTCCGCTCAACATATATATATAATTCGTGCCTATAGATAATAAGCGGAAAGGGATGCTTTATGTAGCTAAAATTGCATTATGAAAACTAAAATGAAATATTGATGCAATGATCAGAATCCAGACGTGTCTATAATATTTCAGCATTGGTACTTGTCTCTATATATTTCGTGTGCGAGTTATTTATTAGCCGTTTTACTTAAAATATCAAAAATACTGCCAAGACCATCCTCAAATTTTCATAACTTCTTGCTGTACAGTTCTAGGGGCTGCCATAGAAGAAGAAGAAGAAAACTAACAGACATGATAGGAGCCATTTGATTTCATTACAAAACTAAATGCAATACAGAAGCCACACAGAAACACATCACCAAAACAACAGCAACAACCATGTTTCTCACCAGTTCCTTATGGAATTGGAATGTGCTGTTCTTTTCTTGAACTTTAAGGAAAGATCGTGTGTTTGGCCAGCTCACGTGTGTATTGTTCTGCCCATCTCTTTACCTCTTCACGCTACACCGGTAGAAAGGGTTTATTTCTGATGGCTCCTCTCAGCTTCCTCTGCAATCAGAGTCTGTGTTTGTTCAGGTAAATGTCCTGTTTGATATCTGAAGTCTGGGAATCCACACAGAGAGCGTATTAATCTGTCACATGGCACATGATGTGTCTCTAATTAGTAAAGTGTAGAGCTCGTTAAAGAGAGCTGTGACTCCTTTGGCAGATCGTTCGGTAATATGTTTTCTGAAAGAGTCTCTACTGCTCACCAAAACTGATCAAAAATACAGTAAAAACAGTGAAATATTATTCCAATGTAAAATATCTGTTTTCTATGTGAATATGCAGTAAAATATAATTTATTCCTGTGATCAAAGCTGAATTTTCAGTCTTCAGTGTCACATGATCCTTCAGAAATCATTCTAATATGATGATTTGCTGCTCAAGAAACATTTATGATTATTATCGATGTTGAAAACTTAGCCTTTATATGTTTGCTGATTATGAGATTATGCTGTAAAAGCTGATATGAAATTGCGGTCTGTCAAGAGAAAGTATGTTATGAATGTAATTCTTCATGGGTTGAGTCTGTATAATCAGACACACAAGCTGCTGTGATTATCATTTATCATTTCATAAACCAGCGAGAAGTTTAATCCACGAAATATTAATCATCAGTTCAGTATTTGCTTTGTCACACACTCACTTTCTTAATGCCATTAACAATGCATTTGCATTCCAACACGTGAGTGTGTGTGTGTGTGTGTGTGTGTGTGTGTGTGTGTGTGAGTGTGTGTGTGTGTGTGTGTGTGTGTGTGTGGCTCTGTGTGTGTGTGTGTGTGTGTGTGTGGCTGTGTGTGAGTGTGTGTGTGTGTGTGTGTGTGTGTGAGTGTGTGTGTGGCTCTGTGTGTGTGTGTGTGTGGCTCTGTGTGTGAGTGTGTGTGTGTGGCTCTGTGTGTGTGTGTGTGTGTGTGTGTGAGTGTGTGTGTGTGTGTGTGCGTGTGTGTGTGTGTGTGTGTGTGTGCGTGTGTGTGTGTGTGTGTGTGTGTGTGCGTGTGAGTGTGTGTGTGGCTGTGTGTGAGTGTGTGTGTGTGTGTGTGTGTGTGTGTGTGTGTGTGTGTGTGGCTGTGTGTGTGTGTGTGTGTGTGTGGCTCTGTGTGTGTGTGTGTGTGTGTGTGTGTGTGTGGCTCTGTGTGTGTGTGTGTGTGTGTGTGTGTGAGTGTGTGTGTGTGGCTCTGTGTGTGTGTGTGTGTGTGTGTGTGGCTGTGTGTGTGTGTGTGTGTGTGTGTGTGTGTGTGTGTGTGTGTGTGTGTGTGTGAGTGTGTGTGTGTGGCTCTGTGTGTGTGTGTGTGTGTGTGTGTGTGTGGCTGTGTGTGTGTGTGTGTGTGTGTGAGTGTGTGTGTGTGGCTCTGTGTGTGAGTGTGTGTGTGTGGCTGTGTGTGTGTGTGTGTGTGTGTGTGTGTGGCTGTGTGTGTGTGTGTGTGTGTGTGTGTGTTCAGCAGGTTCACATCTGGAATACATTTGCTGCTGTTGTTTTTTCGGTGGCGGTGCTAGAGTTACCAACCTCCCCCCAACATTACTTTTTTCTTTCTCTTTTCCTCTATATTTCTCTCTCTGATTCATATTCTCTCATGAGTTTAATTCTCTTCTGAACACGTCCTGTCATATACAGTAGGTGTTGGTGTGTAAACAGGCTCTGGGACGGCAGGTCGTTTGTTGGCGGTTTGATGGTGGTAAATGTTGGAATTCTCTCTCATGCTCAGACCTTTATGGATCGTGACAGGCAGATAATTAATACCATGCTGTAAGTGTTTAAAGGTGTGTGAATGAAGTCAAGTTGTTTTAATACTATTATTCTTATTACAGAATCCAAGAAAAACAGGCAGCAGTAGTTCTTCAGGGCAGCATGTAAACAGTGACAGCTGACCATAAAACACTGACAGCGATAGACTCGTACAGTATGGGCTTTCAATGACTGATGCTGATAAATATATACATTAATGAAGGCTAATGAGAAACATTTGTTTTATATTACACAAGACTTTATTATTTACTCATAATAAGGTTGAAATGTAAGCCAATTTGACTACTAAATTAAGTTATCGGCCATTCAAAGTTTATATTAGCCAATAAATAATAATCTGTGACTTCTCTTATAAAATGGCATTTATATAGTTCACTAGGATGATTGTTTTAATTGTAATAATGTTGAAAATTAGCAGACATGGTGTCAATTCATTTCCGTTTCCTGAGTGTGAAACTGCAGTTCAGTGGGACGCAATCACAGCCAATTAAATGAGAATGGAGCTGAGATTCTGACCAATAAGATTCCACAGTGGGCGGGGCTAACAGTTCAGTGCCACTGAAATAGAAACCAAACAACAACAACATCTGGAAAAATTTGAAATCTGAAATTTTGATTTTGAAATTAACACAAGAAGGAACGATCACAGGTGATTCTTCAGATGCGAATAATCTCAAAATGGCCAAATAAAGTAATATAAATCGGCCTGGCTGATGCAGTAGTGACCAAAAGTGATGTCCGGCCTAGAAAAATGAACATCTTTGCCCTTTATTCAAATATTATTAAAGGATTTGTAAGCACATTGCGTCGTTGTGCTTGGAGTCAGTTGTTTTATTTGTGGTAATAACATGGCAAAAGGCATAACTGTTTGTTATTTTGTAATTATGAACACATGCAAAAAATACCAACCAAATATTAATAACTGATTATGTTGTAGTCAATGTATGCTATTTTTTTTCTTTGCATAGTAAAATAAAACCTGTATCCGATAAATACCTTAAGTTTAGCGTTTTGTTCTTCCCTCATATTTAAAATATTTAAAAAATATAAAATATTTTCCTCATATTTTTGATGGGACTTGTAGGGTCATTAAAAACAAATATCCCCTCTGGACCTCACTGTTGCCCACTACTGATGCACTTCTTATTTAAATCAAAACTAATCAAGCCGATCGGCGTTATTGATTATAGCACCACGGACAGCGCAAACGATCGGGAATCTCGTTTGCGCTGATGCAATGAAAGGGTGAAAGGGACACTGCACATGTCTTTTCTTCCCTATTGTGACGTATATCTGAGTAAAGTGGCTTCTGGTATGAAAAATAAATGTAGGAAGTTGGGCTTTGCTAACTAAATGGAGGCAGGAATCACAGTTCACTGATCACGTGACGGGAGGAAGGCGAGATGACTGACAAGACCGTGGCAGAGGATTCGTTGCACAGAAGAGCCGAAGCGTCTCACAAGTGCCTGATCTTGTAGAATGCGCGCTCGGCACCACCACTCGCTATTCACAGAGTACGTGCGATCACAAAAGCCAAAGTGAAATGCATGTGCGCATTCAAAAGCGATTTCAATACCCTGCATTTTAAGAGCAGCTCCGTAATGCGCGCAAATTAGGCTACATACAATATCTTCTAATATCAAGCCCATCTTAGGCTGTAGCTGTAACCAAAGTTCTGGAAGCTCCTCATTCATGTACAGTAAGCGAAGAGAAGCCAGTCAGCAAAACCTTTTACAGTGCTTGAGTATTGTTGTCTTTCACTGCATATGATAATTCATTCTCAGTAGAGCTGAAATGACATTCATTACATGATGATTAGACATTTCAAAAGGCACCTGCAGACTATTTTTTTGAATTTCTTAAAAAAAAAAAATGATGTGCACGGATAAATCCTTTATAATGAACGCTGCAACATTCTGTGAAAAAATTGTCTGGAGTGATGAAGGTGGGATCAGACTGTGAATCAATGAACTTTTGATCTTGGGAATGCTTGACAAACTCATCCTTCACCATCTCATCAGTTCTGTCCATCACGACGATCAGCTCGAGGTATTGAACTAGTCAATGCTGGGTGTTTCGTGTGGGAACTGCACAGAGTGCTCATTCATGCTGCTAATATGGTAAATATAGTGGAGGGAAGCACTGTCAGATTTGTGTTTTCACAGCGAAGCGAGACTCGTTCAAATAAACAACTGATTTAGCTTAGCGGGGCTTGTATTATTTCAATCTGAGTATATTTGACACAGCACAGCGTTTAGAGAGTTTGACTGGCTGAGAGAAGCTGCGCCTCGCTTTGATCTGTTCACCAAACCAGAACAGATCATGTCTGAAACATTCAGACTGAATTCCTCACATGCAGCAAACTTTATATAATGTGAAAGTATATTAATCCTTCATAACTTGAAGAACTGTGTGTGTGTGGCATCATTTTGAATGTCAATGGTTCACCCATCCCCGTGATTTAGGTCAGTACTCAAAATAAGGCTCCGCTGAGTTTTTGGTTTTGAGTATCACTCACCAAGCTGGTCACTAAATGTGTTTATCTGAACCTGACGGATGTTGTTTTTGAAACTGAAGTCTATTATGATGGTAAAAAACTGAGTTATGGGTTTGAATGTGATTAAATCTGTGGCGGCGATGCTCACTTTAACTTCTCTAGCCTTCCTCAGGGAGAACTGGTTTAACTGCTGGTTTTTCTCTGTTAGATGTTGATCGATAGTTCATACTTTTCTTTACGGTTTTGCCCTTTTTAGGGTTAATTCTTTTTTGTACATCAAGTAATTAAATGAAAATAATAGCTATCACTTTCTTTGTAAAGAAACCATTCTTCTGAAGGAGGAATAACGACCTTTTCCCTCATTTTTTTCTTTCACTTGGATAGTGATTGTAGACAGTGCTGTATCAACAGGCCGACAGGATTTAATCAAGCTACAGACCTTCATCCTGTCACAGTCTTTCTGGATTCATTTAGCCTGTGTTAACTTCATTATGAAGGGAGAACGAGTCACTCTCTAATGCCTTTTATAAAGAATCCTGGAATGAATGACCACAGCAGTGGATTCAAATTCTTCTGCTTTTATAGTGAAGTTTGGTGTATCTTTCTGTCAAAATACATGAATCTTAAGATTTTTTCCATGGTTTATTACTCTTGCGCCTGTAATGTTGTGAAAAGGAAGTGAGTGCTGATGTAATATGACATCACAGTGAGATACCAGTGAAAATCTGGGTACACCTGGGAATTTTAATCAGCGTCTGGTTCATAACACAGACTGGTACAACAGTGGACCTTTCTGACCAATCCAAGCACTTGATCAATGTTAAAATGTTCTATAAATATATATAATACCAGTTTGGCATTGGTCAGATTTTTAATGTTTTTAAAAGAAGTCTCTGTTGCTCACCAAAAATACAGTCAAACAGTGAAATATGATTCCAATGTAAATCAGCTGAATATATAGCAAAGTGTAATTTATTAAGCTGAATTTTCAGTCTTCAGTGTCACATGATCCTTCAGAAATCATTCTAATATGACGATTTGCTGCTCAAGAAACACTTATGATTATTATCAGTGTTGAAAACAGTTGTGCCGCTATTTTCTTATGATTCATAAATCATCCATCGTCATGTTTTAAGGAAAAGGAGGATGAAGAGGAAGACAAGAAAAGTGAGAAGCAGGAGCTTGAGGATGAGCTGCTGTTCGAAGACTTCGAGCTGGGCGATGAAGACTGTGCACTTCCTGAGGAGGAGGAAGTGGACGCCGAGGATGCAGAACTCGAGGAGGCCGACGGCGAAGAAAGTACCAAAATGAGGATCCTGCGGCAGATAGCAGACGTGGCGTCCAAACTCAAAGAAATCATTGGCAATCTGATTACTACTGCAGGAAAAGTAGTCATAACCATATTATTGGGCCTCACAGGTAGGTAGTGTTGAGACCGACATCACTCACGACATACGATCAATAAAGCAGCGTTCATTTATGAGCTGAAGATAAATACAAGCTCAAGTGCGCTTATATATCCCAAAGCTCAAACATAAAGGAATATGTAAGGGATGATGTACATCCAGCCAGTTGTTATTGCAAAATAACCCCCGACAGCGTGATCAGGACTACTTGTCACATTAGTAAATAATTAGTTGAAATATTTTATTAGCTCGTTAAACACAAAGCTTCTATGAAGAAAACGAAATAACATTATTTCAACTTATTATTATTTTTTTTTTTAAATAATTGTTTATCAGTGGAATTCCTGGTGAAAAACTACATTTCCCATGATGCTGTATAGAAATTTCCACCAATCACAGAGTCTGAAAAAGCAAAACGCTCCAAAAGAGCTCTTTAGCACTGTGAATGATGTAATAAAATCTCTCAAAATACTTCAGTGTTTGTATAAATATGCATATTTTGCAGTAAACTTAAAAATATATTGTTTTATAACATTTCTCCATCGTTTTTAATAAGATTATGGTGTTTGCAATGCCTCATGGGATTGTAGTTCTTCCCCTCACTAAAGCCACGGGCCTTCTGTGTTTGAAAACCAGAAGCTTCAAATAGTAGCGTAAAAACTTCCTCTGCTGCCTGTATCAAACACCAACCTCATTACTATCATTAATTACTGTGAAACAAAGAAAAAAGGTCGTAATATTCCGATGCATTAAAGAGCAGAAAGCAAAGCTTAAAATATTAGTCTATTTTGCGGGGTTTGGGTGAAACTTATTGTATTAAACGTTTTGTTTTTTCATGCACTTACTTCACGATGCAGTCATCAGATTGAGGTTGTTCACACAAGAATAACTGGCTTCATCATAAACGAGTCATATCCTTCGTGTTTGAGTGCAATAGATTGGATAGCATTATACTGTAAAATGGATGGTAATATAATGCAGAAATAAACAAAATAACATAAAAATGCAGAGAGACTCCGCCCACACGCTCTTCTGATTGGCTGTTGTTTGTGATTGATCTGTTTGCAAGTGCAGTGCGCTTTTTGATTGACATTGTCTCATCTCGTAGTCGCTTCTGGACACAAATCACTTGTCGCTGGAATCTGATCCCATCATGTGAATGATTTTTCTCTGCCTTCTTCTTGGTCCAGGTATGATGCTGCCATCTTTGACCTCCATTGTGTATTTCTTCACCTTCCTGGGCCTGTGCACCTGGTGGTCTTTCTGCCGCACGTTCGACCCGCTCCTCTTCAGCTGTCTGTGCGTCCTCATGGCCATCTTCAGCGCCGGACACCTCCTCATGCTCTACCTCTACCAGTTCCAGTTCTTCCAAGAGGCCGTTCCGCCCGGAAACAGTTACGCCAGGTGAGACAACAGAGCCTGTTCCCTTTCAAAGCCGGGGTTTTAAAGTATGAAAGGGAAGTTGTGTTAGTCTTTTCTTCTCTATTGTGATGAGTGAAACGCTTCTGGGACAAGAACAAATGTAGGGCGGGGCTTGATTTTGATTGGATGATTGTGGTTTGCTATTGGTGGATCTCATGTGAGTGACAGGTTGCCCCGCCCTCGTCATCAGAGAAGAGATGCTGCGAGAGGGAGGAGAAGATATTCTGATTCAAGATTACCAGGAACATGAATTTAACACAATAATGATGTGCGCCGATAAATCATTTAGAATAAACACTGCAGTATGTAATGAAGTGTCAGGAACACCGCTGCTGTTCAAGCCCTCCATGTTTTCAGGATCAGTTTTGTAGACGCATCTTTTTTAAAGCATCGTGTGAAGGCTGTTTCTTTGAGCACTAACGCTTGACTTGACTTGAGTTTCATTCAAGCAGGTGAATGCTTGATTTATGCTGCTGCTAGTTTTGCACATAAAAGGTTTACATCTCAACGTACGTGGGTACAGCCGGATCCCCTTACTGTGACCAATGAGATTACGCTGCTGTCTGAAAATGAAACGCAAAAGGAAAATTCAATTACAACGATCCGGCGAGCGGGAATCCTTCATGTGAGCGGCAGCTTGGTGGCCGATGGGTCAATCATGCTAATTTAGCGTTCTAGCCTGTGTGTCATGTGGCGTTACAGCGACTGGCATCCAGTGTCCATCTGAACCAGGTCAACCTGTCATTGAAGTGAGTGAAGACCGAAGAGAAATGGACAGTTCTGGTTCTGGATGATCATTGGTGATCATTGAGATGCTTTACAGTTTTTTTAATATTTTATATTTGTCTGTTTTTATTTTAATTTTAGATAAAGTTTTAGTAATTTTTTGTTTTGTCATATATATATATATATATATATATTTTTTTTAATTAATATTTTTATTAATTTTTTTATTTTTAGTGAGAAATGTTGCTTTGGCATCTAGCTGGAATAAAGTAAGTTAAGAGTTTATATATATATATATATATATATATTACTTTATTTCAGTTAACATTTATTTTATTTCAAGTAAATGATTTTAATGGGTTTAAGTTTCAGTTTTAGTTATAATAACTCACGTTCCAAGGCAGGAAGGCATCAAGTCACGTGCGAATCCCGTCTTAGCTTCACTTCCTGTCTCCTGAGATAACTTCATCTGATCGGTTTTTGGCTCCATAGTATCCTTCGCTGCCTTTGATATCCCACAATCCTATGCGCTGTGACAGTTGAGCTGAAAAATAAAGATTGGTGGTGGTCATGTCATTTCTAGCGAGAATTCACTACTGTAGTGTTTGCGTAGTTCTCACCAAAGCTCGCTCTGTTTTACTGTAGATCATTAAACCGTTACTCTGCTTCTGAAGTTTAGTGAGGAGCCATCGTGTGCAAACACTGCCTACAGAGTCATTATCTGATAAGGCAGTTTTCGGACGCAGTCGTTGAGTCATTCATTCATTCGATTCATTCAAATAGCTGATTCATTCAGGAATGGACCACTGAATCATTGGTTCACCCGACTGATTCGCTTAAAACGCGGATTGATTCGCCTCTGTGTGTTGCTCTGAGACGCACAACAGTTCTGCTCTAGCTTTAAAAGAAATATTTTCATTTGCAAAATAAATATTGTTGTATAAAATCAATATCACATTTGCACTCGTGCTATTCGGGACAAAAACATTGTTATTGCTTAACTATTATATCACATGATATAAAAATGAGGGGAAAAAAACTTTTTTGCATTTTAGGGTCAGTCTAACTGTATTCTATAAGCTCCATCACACAGTGAGCTGTTCTCTGCTTCATGTTCATCACCATCAACTGTATGAAATGTAAGATGAACTACGCAGGTCTGTCGACAAATTGTCCATTAAAAGAGACTGTGGCCTGTTCAGCTCATCGTTAAACTCATTTGAGCTGGGAAGGGTTGCTCTATTTGGGCTCAAAACGAGCTACAAGCCGACACATTCAGACTCTATTTCGAGAAGTTTGATTTAAAGAGTCAATATTCACTTTGCCTTCAGAAATCTTGATTTAGTTCAGTGTTGTCTGTGGCGTCTGCCCAGCGTTTCGCTCCAGGAAAGACCTTGAGTGAGTAAAGTGACACAGACATGGAGTCTCAAACTCTACACTAATGCTTTTTTATTTGTTTAAGACTTCCAGTTTGTGGGATGTGAGCTGTGTATTAATCTGGACCTTCTGGATCACTGATGGTTTGATTTGACTCCATGTTAAAGAGATTCATTTCATAGTCATTTGTAATAGCATCCTCTCTTTGATGAGCCAGTATAATCCTGACTGATTGTGTTAATTACAGCGGGCGTCCTCACTTTAATGAACATTTGTGATGTCACAGTAATGACCTGTCGCCATCCAATCGAGCATTTGATGCTGTATAATGACCATCAATATCATGAATCAGTATTCCCACAGGCACATCTAGATGCTCAAGGATGAAAAGCGGAGCTACTGAGACGCTGGTTCTGGTAATGCCGGCGGACTCCAGGTGTTTCTCGTTACGACGGGACGGCTCTTGGCCTGTGCTTAAATTATGCTGCATGTGAGAGAAAGAGAAAAAACAGTCAAAGGTGACTCAAAAAAGCCTTTGAGTAACGTAGATGCAATTCTTCTAAATGAAGTCTGGAGCGGAGTCTGCTGTGGCAGGCCAGTGTTATTCTGACACTAATATTCCCCGACGGCAGCAGCAAGACTCGTTAGCGGCGGATACGAGACTAATTGTGCGACTGTTGCGCCTCGTTAAAATGTGCTGCGAACGTCGCCCCCAAACGCGAAGCTGACAACAAAATACAAACACTAGAACAGTAGGCTTTGAAAGCTTCGGGTGTTTGTTTGCATTCTCTCTGTTAGTCTAGATTAGTAGCAAGACTTCAAGATGGCAAAACCATAAGCAAACACTGCAAATAAACATCATTCTGACCTCTGAGAGGGCCCGTTTTAAAATTGTTACTCCGCTCATTTGGGTCGAATCCACATCCTGAAACCTCATACGCTTTCAAAGCCTCCATAAAAGACACAGATACTGCAAATATGTCAGATGAGGTTTGAACCCGGCTCAGAAAACACACGGCGAATATGAAACGGGCCGAGCCAAAACACACACACGTGTGAAGGACTCCCGTTACCTCTCAGAAATACAATGTGTGGGAGAAGAATAAAAGCGGCAAAAGAAAGCAAAAAGTGAAGAAATATGCTTTATCAAAGCCTTTCGTTCAGCCACAGAGAAAGAAGTGGTTTTTACAGGATTTAGCAGTTTCTTTCTCAAACAAAACCTGAGAAACACCCTATTAGAAAAACATTAGGCGAAAAACAAAGAGCTTCTCTCTGACAATCACATAAACAGCACAATCGCTACCAGCTTTGTAATGGAGCGCTTGTGGTGAGGACGCAGCTTTGATTACACACTAGCTGAACTCTGAGCATGTGGAAATGCCAGAGAAGACTCTATTTTGGGTAGAAAAAAATGCTAATTTAGCAAAAGCCAGAGATTAGAACCAAATGGTTTTGTGTTGGTTTGTCTGTTGGGTGCAACTGATGCAGGAACTATTGCTCAGAGTCTGCTTGTGTATAGTCTGAAAGACTCGATGGATGTGTCATATTTCCTTTAACTACAGTACTGTTTACAAGTTTGGGGTCAGTAAAGAAATTAATAGTTTTATTCAGCGAGGATTCATTAAACTGATCAAAAGTGACAGTGAAGACATTTAAAAAGATTTCTGTTTCAAATAAATGCTGTTCTTTTGAACATTGATAATAATCATAAATGGTTATTCATCATATCAGAATGATTTCTGAAGGATCATGTGACACTGAAGACTGAAAATTCAGCTTTGATCACAGGAATAAATTACACTTTACTATATATTCACATGGAAAACATTGGAATCATATTTCACTGTTTTTACTGTATTTTCGATCAGTTCTGATGAGCAGAAGAGACTTTCAAAACTTTTGAACGGTAGTTTTCTTTGGAAAAATAAACATAGATGTAAATAAAACAATAATTGACATACACTAAGAATATAGAGCTTTAAAATTAATATAGACAGCATAAGTCAGAAAATGTGTTCTCTGAAAATGACATAAGGGCGTAGCTGAGATCTCTTCTGAGTTTTTGCTCAATCTCATTGCGGTCCAGCAGAAACAGTTGAGATTAAAGATCTTTTTTTTCTTTTTTTTTGGTTTTCTGTGTGTCTGGAGTCCTCATGGCACCTTTTTCTGCTTAAGAGTGTGTTTATTTTGAATTGGCCGCATTATAAATAGCAGCTCTATCCAGCAACATTTCTGCGCTTAAACTCGTTATTTTCAGCCGTGGCAGTAGGACCCGCTTGTCACGCTTAGGGTTTGGATGATTCATGAAAGGCGAAATATTCTGACTTCACATTTTCTCTATGCCATGATGTAGCTGCAAAACGAACATCTGGCGAACCACAGTCATTTAACTAACAGCACCAAAACTATAAAAACCAGCGAGCTTGTGTTTGTCACCTAATACATTTTCAGTAGAGTTTTAGCTGCGAGAAGTTACTGTTTTATTGATTTCATCAGCTGAATATGATTCTGAATGGGAATGACACTTCTGCCTCAAATGACAACGTTTTATTTGGGAATGAAGAGCTGTTGAGAGTGTTCTTGTGTTAGGACGCACTTCTGTGTTCTCTTTTACTACTTTTTTCACTTTTATTCCCTGTTAAATAGGCATCTGCTGTTATTTTCTTCCTTAGCAGTCCAATTTTGGTTCCGCTGAAAGAGAGAAAGTAAAAAAAGGGAAAATAAACAGGCTTAACCTTGGGAAATCTGGAGTGAATTAGCAGCTCTTCTCTTACAGTTGTTCTCTGTTGAAAATTTAGTAAGGTGCTTTTTGATTGGGTGATAATCTTATTTTTCCTTCCCAGATCATTTCAGTTCATTGCACATTTCTGTTGTTTTTTATTATTTTAATAAGTGCACTGAACCTACACATATAGTCATTATGACTCATGTCCATTAATGTAATATCAGATATATTTACTGTATCATGGTAGAATCTCAGTAGTTTTTTTGTAATGGATTTTTAACGTATGAATCATTTTCCTCTGTTTTCCCTCAGTCTGTTTGGCATATCTCCTGTGGTTCAGACGGACTGCTCCCACACCTGGATGTTCAAAGTGAACCCTGACCTGCAGTGGCACCACTTTGTCAATCCCATCATGCTCTTAGTGCTGTATTACACTCTGGCCACACTCATCCGCCTTTGGCTGCAGGAGTCAGAAGACGTGGTCAGATTACAGTCTGGATTTTTTATTCTGTTTACAAAAAAAAATTCTGGATTACGAAAGTAAAATAAGTTTTGAACACTGATTTATGTTGTGCTTTTTCCTCATATAGTCAAAGTGCCCCTATTATGTTATTTTTTTCTCATAGTATCCACCGCAGCATCAGCTCTTTTCTCTCAGTGTCTGAAACGCTTCGATCAAGGGTCTCTCTAAACCCCGCCTCTCTGAGAGCTGCTCTGCTGTGATTGGCCAGATGGCAAATAAAAAAGCATAATAGGGGCACTTTAAAGGGACATTTTAATGTATATATACATTATGATGGTACATTTCTGTAACACATATATGACTGTGACTCATCATCAGCAGGTCAGAGAGAAAGAGGGAGAGGTTGAGGGAGGAGAGGAACCAGAATCTCCTGAAAGCTATGATGCCGTTTACACTGCAGACAAGAAAAGGCAGCTGTGGCGAATGGCACACTATCGCACAGATGAGAGAAATGTAGGAGTCTGCGTCTCCCCATCAAACACTTGACCATTCCCACAATTCCATATCACTCATTTTCACTTTTACTATTACAGTCTTCCCACATTTAAGCATGTAAAATGCTTGTGTCTAGCAAACACGTGCATACCACATATATATATTGATATATAGATAAATAGTCATCATGAATTGTTCTTTTGCATTTTTCAGCTGCTCACTACACAAGATGGCTACAACTCACCCGAGGTCTGTGTTTCAGATCAAACATCATCTCATGATAACCATAGATTATTAGTTGAGACTGTCAGTAATGAAAGCAGTGTAAATACTGTGAGGTTATAGTGCTTCTGAACTCTCTCAGGTATTGATTGTCGCATCTAACGGAGCTTCGCTGGAGAATGGACCAAAGTCCGTGGAGCTCTACTCAACCCCTCATTATAAACCAGGCCAACCGGAGCCTGAACCACGTACGTCTGCCTCTTCCCTGTCCTGTGACAACATGGGTGGCTTAGAGTTTATTTGGTGAAAGTTCAGCCAAATGATTTCCAGAAAAAACTGACAAGACTTTTTTTCCAAGCATTGGAAAATTGTTTAATTACTTTTTTTGTAATTAAACAATGTTGTCTTATTTACCAGTAAAAATCCTTAAAACAAATAAATTAGCTTCAGATGCAAAATGGCAACCAAAAAAAAAAAAAAAAAGTGTATATACATATAATTTATTTTCTATATTTTGATGTATAGAATATATATACACACACACATACATAGTCTCAAAGTTTTGCCATAAACATCTGCACCTAAATATTTCCCATACATTTTGGGAAGTTTTTTTTTTTGTTTGTTTTTTTTTCAAATTCTTGGAAATGCTGTCCAAATTTTCCAGATATACGCAGGCAAAGCCCCCATTCATGTTCAAGGGCTAAGATATTAGATGATTCACAGCGTTTGATGGCCATCAACCTCCTTTTTCTTAGAATACATGCTTCTTTTTCAGAGAAAACGGACTGCGGTGTTTACAAGATCGACTCGACGTATGTTGAGCTTTCCGAGGTTCCCCAGTCGTTTGGTGGTGTTCGTGTGAACTCGGCGGTGAAGGCCTTCAGGTTTATCATGAAACAGAGCTACATCTGCGCCCTTATTGCAATGATGGTGAGTCCTGCATGACAGTCTTCCCTTTCAGTAGCCCTGTTCAGCGCTCGACCACCCGCACCTGCTTTCCTTACGTGGCCAATTTGGTCATTACCCATGACAAGGTAAATGTGTACCATGTGCACAAACTTTCTTCTTGGGTTCATGCAAAATGGAGGTCACCTGATGGTGATCTTTGAGATGTGATGTACTAAAGTACGGTGTGCCTCATTCATAAGATTATTTATGTTAAAATACATTCTCTTAACCCAGTTTATTGTTCACTGACTACTATTAGTATGCCATTCATGGGTTTATCTCCCACAAAAGTGTAAACATTGGGCCTCCCAGGCATCATCTAAACAGCGTCCGTTCAGATCTGTCAATCACTTTCCAGCTCAACCTATAGCAAGAGTTTGGGGCGTGGCTACTGTAGGAGGTGGGGCCAGAGGGTGTTTAGCCGGTTTGACTGACACGTTACATGAGGAAAGACATTCAGACAGGTCATGAACACATCAAATTGTGGTTCGTCATGTCAATAATGCGTCCAGTGCAGATACGTTATTTCTGCTAGGTGCCACTAGTTTCATACTTCACATTTGAGTCTAAAACTTCAGGATTTTTCCTCCATTACCCCTCTGAACTTCCTTCCAGGCTTGGAGCATCACGTACGTGAGCTGGCTGACCTTTGTCTTCCTCATCTGGTCGTGTACTCTGTGGATGGTGAGGGACCGGAGGAAATATTCAATGATCACCTCTCCATTCATGGTGTTTTATGGGAACTTGCTCATCATCCTGCAATACATCTGGAGCTTTGAGTCACTGCAGCCGGTGCCTGGGCTCTTCCTGAAGAAAGAAGTGCCCTTCCGGGAACTGGGATCTAAAGTAAGACCAGTTTACGTGTTTTGTTTATGTGCGTCTATGTATTTTTTTTAAAGTCAGCATGAAACGGTAGTTGCACTAGTCTTTTCTGCAATCTTTCCGCATACGATGGAGAACGTGGCGAATGTAGTACGTCCAGTTTACATCCATACTAGCGGTTACTTATTCAAAATAAGTACTCAAAACATGCACCTGCTCAAGAGAGTATGCGATTTTAGACGCAGCCACAGGCACTTGTGAATGAATGATCTTATTGTTTGACTTGAATAATATGAAGTGTGTTTGTGTCTGCAGACTCTGTGCCTCCTCAGTTTCTGGCTGTTGGTGAGACAGTTTTTGACTGAGAGGAGAGAGAGACAGACAGATGAAACCCAGCTGTCTGACGTCAAGGTGGAGGGACACACACTTGGTGAGAGAGAGTCAGTCCACCTGTACAGAAACTACTGTCAACAACTGTATCAATAATTAGCATTTCCATTCGCTATATTGATAACCATTTTGATGCTATGAAACCTTTTTCACCAAAAAAACCCATGGGTGGAAACTTAATATATATAAATATATGAAAATAAACTAGCAGCGGAGGGTGCACCCTGTATTCACAGAGTTTCAGAACTGAAGATTGTTAACTACAAAGACTGTTGTGATGATATTGAACTCTTCGTGTGTGTGTGTGTGTGTGTGTGTGTGTGTGTGTGTGTGTTGTAGAGGGCTTGGAGGACGAGGCCGGCGGACACCGAGAGATGATGGACGTGTTGGGCAGCACAGTCATGGCCATGCTCAACAAATACTGGATCTACATCTGTGGAGGAATGTTCTTCTTCGTTAGTTTTGAGGGACGCATCGTCATGTACAAGATCATTTACATGATGATGTTTCTGTTCTGCGTAGCACTTTATCAGGTTTGTGTTGCTCAGCATTACTTCTGAAGCACAATAACTGACAACAGCCTGATCATCACTGGTTTGAGTGCTGTTTTATGTTAATGACAGTAAGAAACACAGTAAAGTGATTTTTAGACCATAATCAATGTGGAGTTTGTTTGTTTTTGTTATGTCTACTTTATATTTTGTTTGTTGTTTGTTTTGTCTACTGTCTTTTTGTTTGTCATCTCTTTGCTTTTTCTATCATCTGTTTTTTATTTGTTTATCCTTTGTTTTGTTTGTTTTTTGTTTATCATCCTTTTGTTTGTTTGTCTATCCTTTTGTTTTTGGTTTGTTTATCATCCGTTTGTTTTATTTGTCTATCATCTTTTTTGTTTGTTTGTTTATCATCTTTTTGTTTGTCTATCATCTTTTTGTTTTTGTTTTGATTATCATGTTTTGTTTGTCTCGTCCTTTTGTGTTTTGTTTGTCTATCATCTATTTGTTTTTTGTTTATCATCCGTCTGTTTTTGTTTTGTTTATCATGTTTTCTTTGTCTTGTCTGTTTATTATTTATTGTTTATCATCATTTTTTGTTTTGTTTGTTTATCATCCATTTGTTTGTTTTTGTTTTTATATCATTTTGGTTTTTTTTGTTTATCATGTTTTGTTTGTCTTGTCTATTTGTGTTTTGTTTGTTTATCTTTTGTCTGTTTGTATTTGTCTATTATCTTTTTTTTTGTTTTTTTGTTTATCATCCTTTTATTTGTTTTTGTTTGTCTATCATCTTTTTGTTTTTGTTTTGATTATCATGTTTTGTTTGTCTCATCCTTTTGTGTTTTGTTTGTCTATCATCTATTTGGTTTTTGTTTATCATCCGTCTGTTTTTTTGTTTTTTTTGTCTTGTCTATTTGTTTATTATTTATTGTTTATCATAATTTTTTTGTTTTGTTTGTCTATCATCTATTTGTTTTGTTTGTTTATCATCCATTTGTTTGTTTTTGTTTTTCTATCATTTTGTTTTTGTTTTGTTTATCATGTTTTGTTTGTCTCGTCTATTTGTTTTTTGTTTGTTTATCATCCATTTGTTTGTTTTTGTTTTTCTGTCATCTTTTTGTTTTGTTTATCATATGTTTTGTTTGTCTCGTCTATTTGTGTTTTGTTTGTTTATCGTCCTTTTTGTTTTGTTTATCTATCATCTATTTGTTTTGTTTGGTAATCGTCCATTTGTTTTTGTTTCTCTATTTTTTTTTTTTTGGTTTATCATCTGTTTGTTTTGTTTGTCTATCATCTATTTGTTTTTGTTTGGTAATCGTCCATTTGTTTTTGTTTCTCTATTTTTTTTTTTGGTTTATCATCTGTTTGTTTTGTTTGTCTATCATCTATTTGTTTTTGTTTGGTAATCGTCCATTTGTTTTTGTTTTTCTATTTTTTTTTGGTTTATCATCTGTTTGTTTTGTTTGCTTATCATGGATTTGTTTGTTTTTTGTCTTCTGTCTGTCTGTAGCAGCACATATCATTATAACTGTTAACGTGTTGTTCGACTCTTGTTCCAGTTGCACTATGAGCGGTGGCGATGGATGTTGAAGTACTTCTGGATGTCAGTGGTGGTCTACACCATGCTGGTGCTTATTCTGGTCTACACGTTCCAGTTCGAGTCCTCCATTAATGTGTGGTCCAACATGACTGGCATGAGCAGGGAGAAGTATGCATTTAAGACGTCTCCTATATAGACTAATATTTGTGCAGTTATGATGTATCGTCTGCTGTGTTTACAGTATGACAGATGTTGGTGTCGTAACTGAGCTCATCATCTGTGCAGGCTGGAAGATCTCGGTCTGGAGAAATTCTCGGTTCCTGCTCTGTTCACACGGATCTTCATTCCCACTTCTTTCCTGCTGGTTTGTATCCTGCATCTGCACTACTTCCACAAGCGCTTCCTGGAGCTCACCGACATCAAATCTGTGGCCGACAAACAGAAGAGCACTATCTCCAGGTACAGTGCTGCTTGTTTAAATCACAAAATGAAAGTATTTACCAGGTCTGTGTGGATGGGCGTCTATGGGCTTTGCACATCTGGCCACTGCAGCTGTCTTTACAGAGCTGCTCAAGCTCAGACTGGAGATTGGGAGTTGACAGCCTATTTCAATTCCAGCCTTACCTTCTCAGCTGGACTGAGATCTGGACTCGGACTCCAGGAAATTAATAAAGTTGCTTCTAAAGCATTCCTGTGACGCTGGAAGCTTTAGCGTCATGTTTGAGTCATTGTGTTGCTGAAAAACAGATCTTCTTCCAGGTTGCAGACTCCATAAGGTTTTCCGCCAGGATTTCCCTAGAGTAAATAATTCTGCCACCAACAAACAGCAGGGATTGTGTGTCTCTGATAATGTGCAGGTCGCCTGATGGCCAGAAGGCTCAGTTTTGATCTCATCAGCAGGCCTGTCACGATCATTCGTTTTGTGCTCACGATTAATTGTATTGCATTGATTTGATTCTGTTTTGTTCATGTTTCATTTTCATATATATATATATGTATAATAAAAATGATATATAACTTTAATGCTGTGAAAATTAATAATGTTTACTTCATTATTTATAATATTATTGTTAATTATAATATAATAATAATAGCTTTTTATTATTATTATTATTATTTATTCTGGAGGGTTTAATGATCTAATAAGAATTCATTATCAAAATTATTCATTATCATTATTATTAATTGTTATATAATCATAATATAATGAATATTAACATGTTCAAAATAAAATAATGATAATATATTTATAAATTCTGTTTTTCAGTCTTTTTTCTGGTGATCAGTTGCAAAAAATAATTAAAATATAGATTTTTGCCGCAACACTTGTTTAATACTGTTTAATACTTTTTGTCTCTCCGCTTTTGGTTTTTAATTGGGTAAAAATTTGAATTCAGTAAAAATGAATGTGATCAGTGCATGGTTTCATCATTAATATCCTCTTCACGCATAAACAGATGATTTTCCTCGATTTTCAGGCTAGTCCATCTAGATGGCAGTCTGGTGGATATCTCCATGGTCAAACCTACGCTCAACTTCAGCGTCAACGAGGAGGAGGTTGAGGAGGGAGTAGACCTGGAGAAAGAGGAAGAGCATCTTAAACAAATAGACGAGGAGGAGATTTCTGAGCCACACGTCATTTCTGAAAGCTACACCTACCAGATGATGCCAGATCCAGTGCCAGACCAGGGATCAGGTAGATTTGACCTTCAGATTTTGTATTTTCCCAGGAACGAACACGTCACAATATTCCTCATTTAAATAATTCATACGCAGAATAAAGGGGTTGAGTTAGTTAGTAGTGTGTTGAAACTGGCGGTTATGGTAAGAGGGCGGGACATTTCCCGAACACCAATCACAACACACTGCTCCAGCTGACCAATCAGAGCACATTGTGCTTTTCAGAAGGAGGGGCTTCATAGAGACAGGAAGTAAACAGAGCGTTACTGACAGACTGGGAAGAGAGGAGCTGCAACAATGGAGAATATGAGGAAAATAATCAACATTCAGTCTAGTAGAGCACAAAAACAACATCAAGAGTTTGGTAAAGGGCATAATAGGAAATAAGAAAATAAACACCTTTTTATACATATTCATGTTCGTTTAAAAGTAAAACCGCAGCATATCCCTGCAGATGGTGTTATTTAAGCATATTAAATTAAATTAAATTAAATTACAAGACCAAATAATACTTTATATCCTGGCTTGAATGAAACACACTATAAAAATATGAATTCATATCGGTTGCTCTGATTGTAGCAATACAACTGGAAGAGGCTTTTATTGGCCTGACGGGGCAGGACAGGGCCAGCAGAGTAAACAGAGTAGGATAAAAATGTCTAGACTTGTTTAATGTGTAAACACTTTTACAGTCGGGCGTAAGGAAGAGCCGATGTGCTGTCTTTCACACCGTTGTATTAAATTCCTGCTTATAAATGGACTGAATGAAGACTATATACTTTCAGAAAAGGAAATATGCATTTGATTTCCAAACATTTCCCTCTATATACGGACGTTTTGAGAGCTAATTTATGCTTTTGTTTTTCACGTCTATTTTTTGTAGCAGCCGTGTGTCTGTGTGTGGAGTTACACATTCCACAACAGGTCAAACTTTGGTTTTCTAAACTCTTGTTACTCAAACACTTAATGTACTTCATAAACACGTCAAAAACATGTCGCTGTGATTCATCTACGGGTGTCGGTGTTTTATGGCTGATTTGAGATTGGAAATATTTTCACCATTATTGGCTGTTTTGTGGAGCTCCCTGAAATGTTTCAGCACAGCTCCTGCGTCGTAATGTTGACAGATGGCTCTCTGAGTGTTGCTGTGTACAGGGACATTATTTTACTGTTACTCCTGGAACCAGCTGACTGCTTCAAAACCTCCCTTCCCAAAAATGTCTGGTGAATGTGATGTTTTCTGGTCATGTACACAGTGGATGTGTTACTTTTACACAGTGCAGACCAGCCTTATTTTAGTAGTGTTTTGTATACTATTGTAGTATTTATTCTTGTCTTGAATTAGCTTTTATTTTTATAATTTCAGTTTTAATTTTAATGTTAGTAATTTTATGTGCTTTTTAATTCATGTATATATATATACTTTAAGTGTCTAACTTTAAGTGCATCATCTGGGTATTTAAAGTGCACCTTTTGTTGTTGGAATTTTCAGCGGGAACACACTATTTCCCCTATTTATACTATAAAATGGCTTAGAAAAATGTGTAAGTACACAAATTTGGACGCACTTTCAGTCTTCAGAGTAGTGATTTTGAATCTTAATCTTGGAGTGAGTCATACATAAATATTTGATGTCAATTTACTAAATGTTCAAAACTCATATGGTGTTAACTTGGTACTTTTTTTGTCTAGTACTAAGCATGATCTTTAAAGGGGACCCTCTTTCACAAGATGTAATATAAGTCTCTGGTGTCTCCAGAACGTGTCTGTGAAGTTTCAGCTCAAAATACCCCACAGATTTTAGTTTTAGTTTGTCAAATTTGCCCCTATTTGGGTGTGAGCAAAAACACGCCGTTTTTGTGTGTGTCCCTTTAAATGCAAAATGAGCTGCTGCTCCCGCCCCCTTTCCAGAAGAGGGCGGAGCTTTAACGGCTCGCGCTTCGGTCGCTCAACAACAACAAAGCTGGAGAATCTCACGCAGTCAAAATGACGACAGTGTTCAGCCTTACATTGTTCAAACCGGAGTCGACACTGATGGAGAGACTCAGGAAGAAGTTACAACTTTTAGGCGTTTCTGAATGGTTAGTGGATAAATTTATGTTGATTCAACTCATCCACTAGCATGTGCCGTCATGTTCATCTTTTGTGTTGAATTGACCCTCGTTTGGTGTAAAATGGCGGCATGTCAACAACACTCGACTACAACTCTTCCTCTTCTCTAAAGCAGCCCAACATGGCCCCGCCCCCTTTGTTGTGTGTTTTAGTGATGTCACTAACCTGAGAAGAAACTCATTGTAGTCCCCACCAGCCGTTTGTTGTAGTCCTTAAACAGAGAATTCTGTAAAAGAAAATATCTCCCTTTGCATTGAAGTTTGAGCGTCGTAACTTTGCAGATGTTGTTTATGATCAAACAGCAACATTACACACTAACTGAAGTTAAACAAGTCAAATCTTAATCAACCAGCCTTTAACAATGCATGTTTTGTTTTTCTTCTGAAGAGCTGAAGAATAAATGGCATCTGGTGGTGGAGCGTCTGACGGTGCTGTTCCTGAAGTTCCTGGAGTACGTGCAGAAGCTGCAGCTCTTCATCTGGTGGCTGCTGGAGCTTCACATCATCAAGATCGTCTCCTCCTACATCATCTGGGTCTCAGTCAAAGAGGTGAACACTGTCTCTTAGTCAATGGCGATTCGTTTGCCAGGTGTGTAAAGCGTTGATCTTCAGCAGAAACGTGTCGTTCTCAGGTGTCGCTGTTTAATTACGTGTTCCTGGTGAGCTGGGCCTTCGCGCTCCCTTTCAGTCAGTTCAGACCGCTGGCGTCCAGCGTCTGCACCATCTGGACCTGCGTCATCATCGTCTGCAAAATGCTGTACCAGCTGACCTCCATTAACCCTTCCACATACTCCAAAACCTGCAGTATGGTGAGACACTTGCACTCCTCAGTACATGTGTGAGATGGAGATGCTCATTCTCACTGTCTCTGCTTCTCTCCTCAAGCCTGATAACTACACAGAGGCTCAGAGGATGGACATGGCCAAGTCTCTTCTCTACAGCAGTTCGGTGGACCCAGCCAACTGGATCGGTCTCAGGAAGTTCTCTCCATTACTGGAGAATCTGAGGGTACGTACAAACTCAACAATACTCAACACGCATGCTTAGCGTCTAAAAGTAATGTTTTGGCCTCACCTGCTGCCAGTGGTGGGTGATCTGAGAAAATATTCTGTGCATAAACATTTCTTACCAGCCATACATTTTTTATTTTGCATTATTATTATTAAAAACAAATGGTCTATTTATTTATTTATTTGTTTGTTTGTTTCAAGCCGTTCTTAATAGTTACAGCTATTGGCTAGTATTACATTATGCCAATTCATACTTCATTTGGCACTTGTGGTTATTTTTTTATGTTAAAATACATTCTCTTAACCCAGTTTATTGTTCATTGACTACTATTAGTATGCCATTCATGGGTTTATCTCCTCCACTGAGCCTCCCAGACACCATCTAAACATTGAGAGCATCCGCTCAGATCTGTCAATCACTTTCCAGCTCAACATATACTGGGAGTTTGGGGCGTGGCTACTATAGGAGATTGAGAGTTTTGGGCGTGGCTACTGTAACAAGCTGAGAGATTGGGCGTGGCTACTGTAAAAGGATGATAGATTGGGGCGTGGCTACTGTAACAAGCTGAGAGATTGGGGCGTGGCTACTATAGGAGATTGAGAGTTTGGGGCGTGGCTACTGTAACAGACTGAGAGTTTGGGGCGTGGCTACTGTAACAGACTGAGAGATTGGGGCGTGGCTACTGTAGCAGACTGAGAGTTTGGGGCGTGGCTACTGTAGCAGACTGAGAGTTTGGGGCGTGGCTACTGTAGCAGACTGAGAGTTTGGGGCGTGGCTACTGTAACAGACTGAGAGTTTGGGGCGTGGCTACTATAGGAGATTGAGAGTTTTGGGCGTGGCTACTGTAACAAGCTGAGAGATTGGGCGTGGCTACTGTAAAAGGATGATAGATTGGGGCGTGGCTACTGTAACAAGCTGAGAGATTGGGGCGTGGCTACTATAGGAGATTGAGAGTTTGGGGCGTGGCTACTGTAACAGACTGAGAGTTTGGGGCGTGGCTACTGTAACAGACTGAGAGATTGGGGCGTGGCTACTGTAGCAGACTGAGAGTTTGGGGCGTGGCTACTGTAGCAGACTGAGAGTTTGGGGCGTGGCTACTGTAGCAGACTGAGAGTTTGGGGCGTGGCTACTGTAACAGACTGAGAGTTTGGGGCGTGGCTAAGAGTTTGGGGCGTGGCTACTGTAACAGACTGAGAGTTTGGGGCATGGCTACTGTAACAAGCTGAGAGTTTGGGGCGTGGCTACTGTAACAAGCTGAAAGATTGGGCGTGGCTACTGTAACAGACTGAGAGTTTGGGGCGTGGCTACTGTAACAAGCTGAAAGATTGGGCATGGCTACTGTAACAGACTGAGAGTTTGGGGCGTGGCTACTGTAACAAGCTGAGAGATTGGGCGTGGCTACTGTAACAGACTGAGAGTTTGGGGCGTGGCTACTGTAGCAGACTGAGAGTTTGGGGCGTGGCTACTGTAGCAGACTGAGAGTTTGGGGCGTGGCTACTGTAGCAGACTGAGAGTTTGGGGCGTGGCTACTGTAACAGACTGAGAGTTTGGGGCGTGGCTACTGCAGCAGGCTGGGAGTTTTGGGCGTGGCTACTGTAACAGACTGAGAGTTTGGGGCGTGGCTACTGTAACAGACTGAGAGTTTGGGGCGTGGCTACTGTAGCAGACTGAGAGTTTGGGGCATGGCTACTGTAACAAGCTGAGAGTTTGGGGCATGGCTACTGTAACAAGCTGAAAGATTGGGCTTGGCTACTATAACAGACTGAGAGTTTGGGGCGTGGCTACTGTAACAAGCTGAGAGTTTGGGCCGTGGCTACTGTAGCAGGCTGAGAGTTTGGGGCGTGGCTACTGTAACAAGCTGAGAGATTGGGCGTGGCTACTGTAACAGACTGAGAGTTTGGGGCGTGGCTAAGAGTTTGGGGCGTGGCTACTGTAACAGACTGAGAGTTTGGGGCGTGGCTACTGTAACAGGCTGAGAGTTTGGGGCGTGGCTACTGTAACAGACTGCGAGTTTGGGGCGTGGCTAAGAGTTTGGGGCGTGGCTACTGTAACAGACTGAGAGTTTGGGGCATGGCTACTGTAACAAGCTGAGAGTTTGGGGCATGGCTACTGTAACAAGCTGAAAGATTGGGCTTGGCTACTGTAACAGACTGAGAGTTTGGGGCGTGGCTACTGTAACAAGCTGAGAGATTGAGCGTGGCTACTGTAACAGGCTGAGAGTTTGGGGCGTGGCTACTGTAACAAGCTGAGAGATTGGGCGTGGCTACTGTAACAGACTGAGAGTTTGGGGCGTGGCTAAGAGTTTGGGGCGTGGCTACTGTAACAGACTGAGAGTTTGGGGCGTGGCTACTGTAACAGGCTGAGAGTTTGGGGCGTGGCTAAGAGTTTGGGGCGTGGCTACTGTAACAGACTGAGAGTTTGGGGCATGGCTACTGTAACAAGCTGAGAGTTTGGGGCATGGCTACTGTAACAAGCTGAAAGATTGGGCTTGGCTACTGTAACAGACTGAGAGTTTGGGGCGTGGCTACTGTAACAAGCTGAGAGATTGAGCGTGGCTACTGTAACAGGCTGAGAGTTTGGGGCATAGCTACTGTAACAAGCTGAGAGATTGGGCGTGGCTACTGTAACAGACTGAGAGTTTGGGGCGTGGCTAAGAGTTTGGGGCGTGGCTACTGTAACAGACTGAGAGTTTGGGGCGTGGCTACTGTAACAGGCTGAGAGTTTGGGGCGTGGCTAAGAGTTTTGGGCGTGGCTACTGTAACAGGCTGAGAGTTTGGGGCGTGGCTACTGTAACAGACTGAGAGTTTGGGGCGTGGCTACTGTAACAGACTGAGAGTTTGGGGCGTGGCTAAGAGTTTTGGGCGTGGCTACTGTAACAGGCTGTGAGTTTAGGGCATGGCTACTGTAACAGGCTGAGAGTTTAGGGCGTCATGTCAGTAATGCATCCAGTGCAGATACGTTGGATGGGTTTATTATGAGCGAGATGCTTGCGTTCGCTCTAGACAAATTGTTAGTTACTCAGTTACTTACTCATGACACATAGCAACACAGCTAAAAGTATTCCTAATATGTTGGACCTTTTATTGAAAGTAGCCTACTCTTTTACCTGTTGAGACAATCCTTCACAAGCATCTGTAAGAGCTGCGTCTGTGATGTTTGAGTTGGGGGAGGCGTGACACGCGAAAAGGACATTTGAAAGATTGTTTGAAAATATGCTTTATTATTGTAATTCCACTGGGTGCCACTATTGTCACAGAAACAACATACTTCACATTTAACTTTGAACCCTGCATACACTCTCACACACTTTTGTATCGTCCTTAACCTTTTGTTGTTGTTTTTTCCTTACAGAATAACTTATTGATGCTGGCCTTATTGGCGTTTGAGGTGACAATTTATCGTCATCAGGATTTCTACCGTATGAAAAACAACCTCACCCCTCCAGTCACAAGAACCATTTTTCACAACATCACACGCCACCATTTGGACGACGGCATCGTAAACTGTGCCAAATATTTCATCAACTACTTTTTCTACAAATTTGGTCTTGAGGTAATTCATCATTATGTTAATCAATGATTAAATACCCTTCAAAAGTTTGGGGTCAGTAAGATTTTTAATGTTTCTGAAAGAGTCTCTTCTGCTCACCAAGACTGCATTTATTTGATCAAAAATACAGTAAAAACAGTGAAATATGATTCCAGTGTAAATCAGCTGTTTTCTATGTGAATATATAGTAAAGTGTAATTTATTCCTGTGAATTTTCAGTCTTCAGTGTCACATGATCCTTCAGAAATCATTCTGATATGATGATTTGCTGCTCAACAAACATTTATGATTATTGTTAATGTTGAAAACAGTTCATATTCATATTTGGAAACCATCATACATTTTATTTTTCAGAAGTATTTGATGAATAGGAAGTTCAAAAGAACAGCATTTATTTGAAATAGAAATATTTTGTTACTGTCACTTTTGATCAACGTAATGCATCCTTGCTGAATAAAAGTATTAATTTCATAAATTCCCAAGCTTTTGAATGGCCATTTAAAATCTGTCTGACGTTGTAATTTTACAGTGAACAGTGCCACTATAGTGGATATGCTCCTGGATTAATAACTGTTGATCCTGGAGCGACACTACTATCAGATTGTAGGGATTGGTTTAGGATAAGGCTCAGGGCTGGAGTTATATTTAGGGTTAGGACTATGTTTGATTGATCCAGGAACATCATGGCAAAATCATGTTGTCCCTTTTAGAGGCCAGTTTTTGTTTTGTCCAGACACTGATCAGTCTCCCGTCCCACTGGTCTCTAATAGATAATCTGCTAAACACACTGTTGAGACAGATAAACCACAATATAGTGTTAATGGATCAGGGATATGTGATGGATATTGAATTTTAATTTGTGTGCAGTGATACTATCAGCCATTAATATGCTAATTTGAAACGCTTGTCTGAATGTTGCTGCTCCAGACCTGTTTTCTGTTAGCGGTGAACGTGATCGGCCAGCGGATGGATTTCTATGCCATGCTGCACGCGTTCGGTCTGATTGCGGTGATGTATCAGCGTAGGAGGAAAGCCATCGCCCGCGTCTGGTCCAAGTATTGCTGCTTCCTGGCCTGCATGCTCGCCTTCCAGTACCTGATGTGCATCGGCATCCCTCCTGCCGCCTGCACAGGTGAGCGACTGAAGGAGTCTTTTGAGTGTGACTGTCTTTTTGATTTTGTCTGTGGGGGATTGATTGGATGATTGTGGTTTGCTATTGGTGGATCTCATGTGAGTGACAGGTTGCCCCGCCCTCGTCATCAGAGAAGAGATGCTGCGAGAGGGAGGAGAAGATATTCTGATTCAAGATTACCAGGAACATGAATTTAACACAATCATGATGATAAATCATTAAGAATAAACACTGCAATATTCCATTTAAAAGTTCAATTAAGAGTCGTCCATTTTGATTTCATGGTGACTTTAAGGTAAGTTCCAAGATGACCGTGACTATATTTCTGTCTCTGTTTTGGTTCAGATTATCCGTGGAGACACCCGTCCTCCAGCATGGACTCCAACGTCATCAAGTGGCTCTACTTCCCAGACTTCCACACCAAACCCAACTCCCTCTTCCTCCTCTGTGAGTACATTAACATTAACAGATGGTCAAATTTGTGTTGAAATTACATTAAATTCTTCCCAGGATTATTGTTATTATTATTAACTTAAAAAAAGTTGCATTGCTTAAAAAATAAAACAAACCTGAACTGAAATAACATTTCAACATTTTTAATTTTGGTTTAATTTAAGTTGAAGTACTAAAATAACTAAAACTAAATAGATGTGATGCGTGTGAACTGTAATGTATTTAGGAGTATGAAATGTTTTGAAGTGTCTTGAAACATGAATGTTTTTTAAGAGGTCTTTAATTTGGGGGAAAAACAGGAATATGGATGTGATTTTCAAACCTCAAAAGGTGATGATTTAAATATGAGCGCTGTACGTTTCAAAGTTGTGTGTTTTACAGGCTTGCGGTTTCACAATCAGTGAATACTGTGCATTAATGCCAGTAGATTGCTTATGATCCACTATTGATGAATTATGACAACATTTATATTGTAATATGTTGTAGATGGTTTTAGAGAGTATATTTTATCTCCCTCTTCTTTTGAATGAGCAGCTGGCAATAGTAAAGCATTTCAAAATAAGAGTCCCAGGCCATTTTGGGCCATAATGCATACAGTTCTTGTTTATTTGTTTATTTCCTGGTTATGATTGGTATTTTGGTTACACAATAAACTGTATTTAATTCATCATAAATGAATGACTAGAAACAGAAAATATGAAAATGAGACTGACTTGTGTTTGAACCTGTGTTTGTGTGTAGATGACTTCATGCTGCTGCTGTGCGCGTCGCTGCAGGGCCGTGTGTTCGAGGAGGAGAGCGCGACGGCCGTGCAGCTGCTGGCCGGTGATAACGTGGAGATCTGTCGAGATCTGGACGCCGCCAGCTTCAGCCAGCACAACCCTGTGCCTGACTTCATCCACTGCAGGTCAGCCTGTGACCTATGACCTTCATCAAATACAGTTCTATACTGACCCTTTTATTTCATGTTTTGAACTTTTGAAATACTTTGAAACGTCCAAAAACAACATTATGGATTTGTATTCGTCGTGCTTTCTCGCCAACATCATATAAATCATTGATTCTCAAAAAAGGGCTGCAGAATGACAAACTAAAATGCTGAAAAAACACACATCATATTTCTTTTGTTTTCCCCCTCTAACTATTGTAACATGGTTCTTGAAACTTCAATTTTCAACACTCCCAGTTTCTATTAAAAAAACGCAGCTTTGTCATAATTACAGCAGAATAACGATCCATGTTCGTCACATGCACAGCTTGGTCAGAGCATGTTTATTGTGATTAAAATCAGCATGCGCCACATATATTACTGTGCTTATGAGTTTAATTGCATCAGTTTGATCAAATTATTGTAAGTGATGTTGCCTAAATCTCACGAGAATGGCATTAAACGTGTGTGTTGTTAAATGAGGAACTCTGGGAAGTTAAAACCTAAAGCAGCTCTAGTTTTACTGCCGTCCGATACGGCCCAGAATACACTTCAGTTGCAATTACATGGTGACTTGTTCAAACCTGCAGTCTTAGTTTGTGGTCTCAGGATCAGCTGAGCTTCCTCTGCTTGTTATTGTAGAGTACATGAGACGATGATTAGTGATTCTAGATCAGGACAGCACAGTTCATCTCTCAGCTGTAGTGATTCTGCACCTCTTCTGCTGCTTCAGCCAGTCCAAACACTTGGAAATGATGATGGTGATGAAAGAATCTGGAGATTTTGAGCTCTTAATGATGCCTGTCTGCTGCTCTGATCGTATTGAATTTAATGGATATCAAGTGCGGTCAGCTTTTCCACTTCTTCATCATCATACTTATTACTATAGTTGCACATTCCAATAAATCCAGTTAAAGAACTAATTCTGGGGAAACCAGGACTGCTGTTACGGCTGCACTTTATTTTACAGTACGTGTAAAGGTAACTACAGGGGGTTAAGGTTAGGTTCAGGGTTAGTACCTCATTATTACCCAGTTTTTGTAATTACTATATTAAGTACAGAATGTACAGACCGTAAAATAAAGTGCTAGCGCTGTTACATTCAGAAGTTTTGTGGTTGAACGTAACAGGGCTGTAGGTCAGAGATAAAATGGCCAATAACAGCCTCACCTAGCAAATATCATCATATCACACCACAATATTTACAGTCAGTGTTCTTGAACTTCATGCCAAAGACAATATTTTACTCTGAGCTCAACTTTTGAGCCTGACTAGACCAATATTACAATAAATGTATGAAATTTTCTGCTCAAAAATACAGTAAAAACAGTGAAATATGATTCCAATGTAAATCAGCGGTTTTCTATGTGAATATATAGTAAAGTGTAATTTATTCCTGTGAATTTTCAGTCTTCAGTGTCACATGATCCTTCAGAAATCATTCTGATATGATGCTCAACAAACATTTATGATTATGTTATCACTTTTGATCAGTTTTTTTGCTGAATAAAAGTATTAATTTATTTAAAAAAACAAACAAAACAATCATACTGACCCCAAACATTTGAGCAGTAGTATACAAGTATGATCTGTAAAAGGACGTTTGGTTTTCTCTGTGGTCTTTGCAGGTCGTATTTGGATATGCTGAAGGTGATCATGTTCAGCTACCTGTTCTGGTTCGTCCTGACCATCATCTTCATCACGGGCACCACTCGCATCAGCATCTTCTGTATGGGTTACCTGGTCGCCTGCTTCTACTTCCTGATTTTTGGGGGCGAGCTGTTACTGAAGCCAATCAAAAGCATCCTTCATTACTGGGACTTCCTCATAGCGTACAACGTGTTTGTGATTACCATGAAAAACATTCTCTCAGTAAGTTTCTCATAAATTCAGAATTTGATTCATTCCGATAGTTAATTTTAATAAGTCCCGACATAAATGATAACATCTGTTCATAAATGCTCTGAATTCAGAGGGTGTGAAGTGAACAGAAGTGATTTGACTAATGATTACCTCACTAACCCAAGTCTATCTCACCAATGGAAACTATATATACTCCGTTTCAAAAACATTTGAGTTTTCACAGAACTGGTTTTTGGGTATTTTTAGCTGGATGTCATTATGGTTTGTGTTCTCTTGGCTCTCAGATAGCGGCCTGTGGATATATAAAAGCTTTGGTGGCGAATCACTGCTGGCTGATCCAGTTGTTCAGTCTGGCCTGCACTATAAAAGGATATTCAAAACGTAAGTTATGCCTTCATTTCCTCTCTGGTTCAAAGAATCAAAAACTCACTTTCTACATTCATTCCACATTTTGTGTCCCATGACTATTTTTTAAAGCATCAATGCCACAAATCCCATGTTTTTATGCTGAGAACTATTAGATGCAGTTTATTAAGTGTTCGTAAAGGATTTGTTCACTTCAGGATTCAGATGTCCTGATCATTTACTCACCCCCATGTCATCCAAGATGTTCATGTCTTTCTTTCTTCAGTGGCAAAGAAATGAAGGTTTTTGAGGATTGTTCTCCATATAGTGGACTTCACTGGGGTTCAACGGGTCCAAATGTCAGTTTCAGTGCAGCTTCACAATCCCAGATGAGGAATAAGAGTCTTATCTAGAGAAACCATCGGACATTTATATACTTTTTAACCACAAACGCTCGTCTTGCACTGCTCTGTGATGCTCCACGCATGACGTAATCATGTTGGAAAGGTCACACAGGCGGAAGTACCGCGGTAGAGCGGTAGAGCATTTTCTCCTCCAACTTCAAAATCGTCCGACATCGTTGTTTTACTGTTTTTTGTAAAGGCCGTTTGACTTAGTCTTTGACGTTCGCTTTGTAGACACTGGATCGGTACTTCCGCCTGCGTCACGTGACCTTTCCAACGTGATTACGTCATGCGTGGAGCATCACAGAGCAGTGCAAGACGAGCATTTGTGGTTAAAAAGTATATAAATGTCCGATGGTTTCTCTAGATTAGACTCTTATTCCTCGTCTGGGATCGTGAAGCTGCACTGAAACTGACATTTGGACCCGTTGAACCCCAGTGAAGTCCACTATATGGAGAACAATCCTCAAAAACCTTAATTTCTTTGCAATTGAAGAAAGAAAGACATGAACATCTTGGATAAGTAAATTATCAGGAAATTTTATTTCTGAAGTGAACTAATCCTTTAAAGGGATAGTTCACCTAAAAATGAAAATTCTGACATCATCATCAGTTGATGGACCCCACTGACTGATTGATGGACAACAAACAAACAAACAGAAACAACTGAAATCAGCCAAAAGAGACTGAAAAGCTTGTACAGGTTAATTATCAGCTCATTTTCATAGCCGTACGTGATTGTGTTGTGATGATTGTGATGCGTCTGCAGCAGAGCAGCACGCAAAGAAACAGTGCGAGTTGCCGAGTGACGAGGCCGGGATCATCTGGGACAGCATCTGCTTCGCCTTCCTGCTGCTGCAGCGGCGAGTGTTCATGAGCTACTACTTCCTGCATGTTGTAGCCGACATCCGTTCTTCTCAGGTCCTGGCCTCCAGGTACACACATCCTCCGGTTACTGCTGTTTGCTTTTCATTTGTGCCTGCGTGAGTGTAATCAGAGCAGTCTGGGTTGTTTTTAATTTAACGTCTAGGCTGGATTCATGAAATAAACAAAATCACATTGATATGTATATAAAAAGCACTCGTTTGAAACGGCTCCATATTTCAGAATGTAATAATGGTTTCTATTATGACGGCATCGTGGACATATTCAGACTGTGGTTTGTTTGTTTGTTGATTGTTTCTCATCCGTCAGAGGAGCGGAGTTGTTTCAGGCAACCATTGTGAAGGCAGTGAAAGCCAGAATAGAAGAAGAGAAGAAGTCCATGGATCTGCTGAAGAGACAGTGAGTTCATGAAGGCTCTGTGTGGGACTCACAACTGCTGCTTTCTTATTCATACAGTCAGATGAAGTCATGTGCTTATGATGCATGAACACAAATAAATGAGATGCTGTTTATTGGTTCTTAAAGAGGACCTATTCTGCTTTTCTCCATGTTCATCTTTTCTTCAGTGTGTAATGTTCCAGTTCTTCTCTATATCAGTGTTTCTGAACTCCCTGAAACGCCTCCATCTTGAGTTTTCTTCACAATATTCCTCATTTAAATAATTCATACGCAGAATAAAGGGGCGGGGCCTGGTTGAGTTAGTTAGTAGTGTGTTGAAACTGGCGGGACGTTTCCCAAACACCAATCACAACACACTGCTGCAGCCGACCAATCAGAGCACATTAGGTTGACTTAAACGAACAGGCTAAATTATTAAAAAAACAAAACCATCATCCTTTTCTTCTGTCTGTTTCTCTCAGGATGGACCGCATCAAGAGCCGACAGCAGAAGTTTAAGAGGGGGAAAGAGAGGATGTTGTCTTTGGCTCAGGAAAGTGGGGAAAGTCACTCAGTAGTGAAGGAGGAAGAGGAGGATGATGATGAAGGTATTTACATGAGCATTTTGAGAGCAGTTTTCACATTTTCATGTAAAAACATTACTGCTGAATTTTTAAAAAATCACGTTCTCAAGCTCTGTTTAAAAGTTTGGAGTCAGTAATTGTTTTTCTTTTTTCCATCAAGGACACATTAAACTGATCAAAAGTGACAGTAAAGACATTTATAATGCTACAAAACATTCTGTTTCAAATAAATGCTGTTCTTTTGAACTTTCTATTCATCAAAGAATCCTGAAAAAATATAATACATCACGGTTTCCACAAAAATATGAACAGTTTTCAACATTAATAATAATCATAAATGTTTCTTGAGCAGCAAATCATCATATCAGAATGATTTCTGAAGGATCATGTGACACTGAAGACTGAAAATTCACAGGAATAAATTACACTTTACTATATATTCACATAGAAAACAGCTGATTTACATTGTAATAATATTTCACTGTTTTTACTGTATTTTTGATCAAATAAATGCAGTCTTGGTGAGCAGAAGAGACTCTTTCAGGAACAATAAAAAACCTTTTGATTTGCAGTGTATGTTTTTCATTATACTGTATACTAAGTAGTTTGTTCACTATACTATAAACAGAATTAATATTGATCAAATAATACATTTACAATAAAAGTATATAATTCAGTATTCATAGACAAAATGCGCAAGAATAATGCAAATATATCAATAATCAGAATACATTTAATTCACATAAACTAAAAATAAAAAAGGTGTCTTGTCCTTCATGTTTGAGTGTATCAGACACACACTTCAGTCAGTGTCAGCGGACTGAAGTCTCATAAATTCCACAAGTGCCTGAGATTAACAGCAGCGTTAAATGCATTACAATCAAATCTAAAACACATGAAACACACATTCCAGACCTCAGAGTAAATGTGTGCTCTTTGAAACGGTTTTAATGTTTCCGTGTATTGTGTGTGTGTGTGTGTGTGTTCGTGGAACAATGTTTCTACGTTACAGGAGAGGCCAGCAAAGAGAAGAAGAAAGGCAAGAGGAAGCAGTGGTGGAAGCCGTGGGTTGATCATGCGTCCAGTTAGTGTCTCCTGATCTTTGCATGTTCAGAATTTAATTTGCAGCTGAAATAAAAAATGATTTCTCAAGATCCCGATGTTGATCTGATATCATTCAGATGAATATTGCAGTTCAGATTCACATGGGAAATGGAAAAAACATGAGATCTCTTTGATGTCTCAGCTGTTTCTTCTAGACAGCGGAAAAAGAAAATAGAAAAAGACACTAATCTCACAGTTTCACAGAGATCTCAACAGTCTCACACTAGCTCAGATTTGACAAAATACCATCAAAAAACAAAAAATCACAAAAGAGATCTCAGTATTTCACATAAAAACAAATTTAAAATTAAATTTAAAAAAATAAATAAATAATTTAATCTAAATTTTCTTCTGGGTATTCCAAAAATAATTAAAAAATGATTTTAATTTTAAGACAAATTATTTTAATACTCTTCTTAATTAAAAAAAAACAACAATTTTTTTTGTTTATTTCATTATACTTTTATTAAAATTTTGAATGAGCTTTTATTTATTTATTTATTTTTTAATTTAATTTTTAGTCATTTCGTTATGTGCTTTCGTCATTTTATTTGTTTTTATTTTTAATATTGCTATTTAGGTTTAATTTATTTTTATTTGAGTTTTAGTTTAAAATTTTAGTGCTTCAACTTATTTCAGTTTATTGCCAAGGCAACATTTCTAATTTTTTCAGCTAATATTTATATTTTATTTATTTCAATTAACAGAACCTTTTCGACAGAGCTTCAGAGGAAGTGATGTGTGATTGTTTCCTCTTTTAGTGGTTCGAAGTGGCAATTATTACTTATTTGAGACCGATAGTGAGGAAGAGGAGGAAGAGGAGGACAAAAAGGATGAAGATCCTCCCAAAAGATCAGCGTTCCAGGTAAATATTCCAGAAACGTCTGTGCAGTAGTGCATGTGCTCCATTAATATCCCCATTTTTAGGTTACGTCTTGTAACATTGTGCTTCATCGTGTCGTTCCCAACAAAAATGTGTGTAACCTAAACGTCTCTGTGGTATGAAATGTTTTCTTCAATGTGTTCTTGTTTTGTTCCCTCAGCACTTAACAATGTTTCGTTATTTACCAGACCACTAACTGCTCTCTTCCTGCATGGAAGAGCGGTAACAGCAGTAGCGCAGACCCTCACGCCCGACTAACTCAATCTGCTCTGTCGTCTCTTGTAGAGAGCTATCCGAAAGTTTGCCTCTGCTTTGCTGGCTTTACCAAAGTCTGTCATTAAACTGCCCAAAACTGTACTGCAGTATGTAATCAGGGCAGCCAAGGTACTTCACAATGCCTGATATATCTCTCTCTCCCTGTGTGCTGTAGTGTGTGTCGGCTCTGTCCTCATCGATGGCCCTTCTGCTCCACTGCATTTTCCTGCTCCCCAGTTGCACAATATACATGCATTCACGGCTCTGACCTCTTGTGCTGGTTTAACTGGAGAGCAGATGGAGATCAGATTATTAGAGTTGCACGTCAATCTGTGAACGCAGCAGATCCGGTGCAGTGCATGCCAAGGAAATGCAGTGTGTTTTGCAGCAGATTGCAGCAGCATGCAGGGCTGGCTGATACATGACAGATTCAGGAGATATTTGAGACAATGTTGCTAGTATGAAAGTGTGATGATGGCAAGATGTTTAAGTTTTTCTCAATCACTTTGACACATTTTTCAAACAGTCTTCCCATTCTCTCAGAACTCTATCACGTCTGCAAAATGTAGTTAATCACCCAAAACATTTAATTCATCCTTTAAAACCTAGTTATTGTGTCAGTAAATTGGCCAATGCCACCAAAATAACAAGTGTTTTTGTCATCATGTGAGACAGAGAGACGGATAGATAGACATGCAGATGAACATACAGATACAGATCAAAAGACTGAAGAATATTTATCTGTATATCATCCAGCCCTCGATGCATGTGATCTCTGAGGTTTTCCTGGGAGGTTTTTCTTGGGTTGTGGCCGTTAAACGAAGGCTGTGTTTTTCTCCTTTGTGAACAGTGTAATCATTCGGTTTTTGGACGAGACAGAATTCCTGTTCTTTGGAGCAAAACATCCCCTGAAGCTGGTTTCCTGTCTTGTGTATTGTGTTGGTGTCTTTGATTGACAGGAATATCTAAAGTGATGCTTTTCCTAAAACGGTCTGTTTTGGCAGCTCAGCTAAAGGCTAGTTTTAATCCTGTACTGGAACGTTGTGCAAGTTTATTCCCTGCATGTGTTCAAGACTCTTTGTTTTTCACTGGAGGAACGATTGAATTGGGCTGATTCGAAACACATTCTAGCTAAATTCAAAACAAGTTAAACATGGCATAACTCTACTACAACTCACTGCTTAGATTCACGCACTGTCCATATCTTTGTCTGACGAGACCCTTTGCTTCTCAGTTTGTGTATCATGCCTGGATAACTGACTCGAAAACCGCCATGAAAGAGCGGAGTAAGGAAAGGCGGAGGTTCTGGCAAAGGTACACGGAGGGCAGCGCCACCAAGAAGGAGCAGAAGGAAGGTACGCTCGACGTCTCATTTAGACCATCATGCACTTATTTCAGTTATGGCCCTAGGCAGAGCTGGGTGCGGTACAAATTGTAGTTACATAACGAAAATTGTTGGTAGTAACGTAATCTATTAGATTTCACATTTTAGGTTATGTATTCTCAATATACTGTAGAAACAGGAAAAAGCTGCAAAACGTATAACAATATATTCAGCAACATTTCAGTTCTATAATCGTAAAGATCAGGAATATATTGCTGAATATATTGTGATACTTGAGATAATGTCGGGATTTTCTTGTTTCTATATTGAGTTTTGGCAATAGCTTTCGATTGTCCGCAGGTGTGCAAGGTTTATTGAAGGTAATGTATTCTGACTAGATTACTTTTCACATAGATTACACTTCAAAATGTAATGATTTCTGTGAATCCAGTGGTCACCTGACCACTGGCTGCTGTGTCCAATTCCACAAAACTGGAATATTTCCACATACATACTACAGATCTTAGTCATAATGAATTTAACACGGATGGAAACGAGGCTGTGCGGGACAGACATACACTGAATAAACTTCTTAGATCATGTAATTTTCACCCCCTTTCAAAACTATTTTATGGATTTTTTTTTTTTTTTTTTTTTTCAGAAAGGCATTCATCTGAACATTCAGTATGTTGTTAAACAGTGCGATCCATTGAACACACTGTACTTCTGTCCCTCACAGCCTCGATTTCATTCCTGTCAAAAAATTAATATGCGTTTCCCTGACTAATGTCTATGAGCGGTAGGCTTTATAAGAAAAAACAAAGAGGAAAAAGAAGAAATATGTGGAATAAAAAAGTAACCGTAATCTGATTATAATATAATCTAAGTGTAATATAATCTAATTACAAGTACCTAATTTTTGGAATCTAATTATGTACTCAGATTACATACAATCACTGATCCAGCTCTGGCATGAAAATGCAAAGAAAGATCCATAAAACCACTTTAAACAAGACATGCGTCAGAAGTTATGGTTTATTTTGGCCCTGGGCATGTCTGGGCCCTCGATGACTGCTTCTGTCACCTTTAGGACTGTCCGACTCCGGTCTCGACCGCTCTATAGCGCTCTGTTTCTCAGAATGCCACGCTTGGGTCATTAATAGACGTTTTGTCCACGTGAACGCGACTCTACTGGGAACATCAAGTACCTCATTAAATCCCCTTTGCTGCAGTTTGTAAATAGAGGCCTTGCAGCGTCCAGTCGTGATCTGTGCCAGCTCCCTCCTGCTGGGCGGCTCCAGGCCCGGCATTCCTGGGACTGTGTTGCATTCGCTACGGTCAATTCATCCCATATGATGGCTGGACGGGGTTTCAGACCCAATGCTGAGGCCGCCAGCTAGAGCCAATAAAACACCCAGTTAATATGTTTAAGGCCAGACACTCCAGGTGAACACACTAATAGACATCACCATACGTCACCAGCTGATTGATTACATGAGGAATTGCAGAAAATGTGCTGTGAATGTCGTGTCACGTGACACACACACGACTCGTGTGCACAGAAATACGCGCGCCAGTATCGAGTTCTCTTTCGCAGTAACACACAGAATTATGACAAAATGCCTGATTTGTCGAATATCCTCATAAGATCATCTTAAATGAGTTAAATAACATCTTAAATGAACTTAAAAATGAACTTATGCTCGGCAGCAGCCTAATAAACCAGTTGCTGTGATGTCGTTAATGTTCATCGAGGAAAATTGTAGCTTTAATAAGGATTTCATTTATAATTTCTGCAGTGAAGACTGTAAAGTGTCCTTCCTGTTAGACAGGTAAATATGACATTTATTATAATGGGTTTGTGTGAAGATTGTTTTAAGTTCACTTAAATTAAAAGTTGTTAGTTTTTAAAAGCCTAATAAACGTTGAATTTGCATATATTTCCAGAAAAGAAATATGAACATTGGCTAAAATTGTAAAGTTTGGTGTATGTAAAGCTGCTGAAGTGCAGATTTATGACTCACGGCCTATAAATATATGAACTGAAACTGATAAAGTGCCATATAATAAATATGGATGTTTTCTTTACACAAGTCTGAAACACTTTATGAACAAGCCAAATAGCCCAAAATCTCAAAATTATGCAATGAATATTTTTGCCCAACACACAAAATGTATTTTACTGCAAAAGTGACACGTTGGTGTAATAAATCAGGTTAATTTTGTGCTTATTACAGGGTAATTACATTGTTATTACACATGAATGTGTCTTGTTGTTATGTTGCAGTGCATGTGGCCATTGAGGAGGGCGATCCGGAGGAAGGTGTTGTGGAGGAGGAGGTATCTGACGGTCCAGGTAAGACCTGCTCGTATCATTATAACCTCGATGAGTTCCAGGCGTCCAGCTGTACTGCAGCTCTGCTCTCTCTGCTCCAGATAACATCCTGAAACGAGTGTTTAACATCGTCAAGTTCTCCTGGGTGCTTTTCCTGGCCCTGTTGGACAGTTTCACCGCCTGGCTCAACTCCATGTGCCAGGAGCACATCGACATCTCCACCGTCCTGCGCATCGAGCGCTGCATGCTCACTCACGAGGTCAAGAAGGTAGTGATGTCATGAGAGCCACACTGCTGATCTGCATTTGTGTTTTATCACGTGACATTGGTTGCACATGACAAATTAATTCTTAGTTAATGTTTTAGCTTTGAAATACTGTAACCACATCTCAACACTGCAGAGGAACATCTTCAGACCCACACCAGACCTTAATTAGATGATATAATGATTTTATATCATTCTTATAACGCAGGTAGTGTTTATACACATGCCCATATTTTTTTATTTTTTTTTTATGGAAATGAAAATCCTAAAAATATTGGATGGATGTATTCCCATTTCTGAAAAAAGAATAATAATGGAAATTAATAAAATGTAATATTTAATGTGTTATATTTAATACAGCATGTTTTAAAGCAGTGTTATGGAAATAAGTAACTGAAATAAAGCTAAAATAAAATATATTAAAAATATATTATATAAGTTGAAGCTGAAAATGTGAAAATAAAAGGTATTTCAAAATATTAATATTATGATAGTATTTAAATAATACTGAAGTAACTGTGAAGTGTCATTGAATCTGTTGGGCTCAAATGACTTCAGTTTTAGCAGCGCTTCTGATGGATGATCATCATGCTTGGAATGGACAGAACTGTAAACCTTGAGGTTTAACACCTCGTCTGCCTCCCTGCAGGGGAACATTCCGTCTCGGGACAGCATACACATGTACTACCAGAGACAGATGTGCGGGCCAGCGTCCACTCCATCCAGCCTGGACCGGACGGAGGACGTGTGCTCGGACTTCGGCCCTCCGCGGAGCGACCTTCCACCGCGCGCTTACGGGACGGACGGCGCAGAGTCCGATCTCTCTAGAGAAAACCTGTCCAGGTACAGAAACCCATTCAGTAGCTGTGTTTCCATCCAAAGTTGAATATCATATAAAACATTTGGGAATAAAGCAGCGTTTCAAAATCATCACTTCCTGGTGCAAAATATCAGTAATAAAATGCAATTGGTCCACTGGTTAGTCCAGTTATCCAATCACAGCCTCTGCTGAGGCACAGTCACATGAGTTTATGAGGGATTTTTTCGGTAAACGTGTCTCCATGTGCTTGCCGTTTCCATCCAGAGATTTTTTTTTTTTTTTATGCGATATCCCAAAATTCACCTTAAAATAGGTGGATGGGTTCTGGATCTGTTTGAGACTTGGAAAGGAACAAAAATAATATCTAATTTATGCACATGTAATTTAATTAGATCTGAAAATATTATTGTCAGCTTTATAAAGTTGAAGTAACATTTTTCATGCCTCCAGACAGATCCACAGTAATCCAGAAACTCCCACTTATTTCAGGGTTGATTTACCTCCAAGGAAACCGCTCCTTTGTTTTCTTAAACAGGAAGAAAAGCTCTGCAGAAATGAAACGCATTGAGAGATAAAGATCGAGCTTTTTAAAGGCTCAGTAGTCTATAAAGTCAGAATGAGCTCGAAGAACAGTGATGATTCAGTTTACGGATGGGACCTTCCTGTAAAACAGCTGCTATATAAAATGATGATAAAATGAGCAGCACTGAAGACAGACGCTCACCATTTCCTTTAAGATCAGTTCCTGGGTACACTTTATTTCAATGGTCCACTTTAGACATTCGACTAACTATAAGTCACTTTGTAACTACATGTCATTTAACTCTCATTAGAGTATCAGAAGACTGTCTGCTTGATCTCTTTATACATTCGACTGACTATAAGTAACTTTCCAAGTATGTCAACTTGTTCTACTAACCCGAACCCTGTAAATTCTGTGGTCATTAAACGAGCAGGTCAGTTGAGTGCAGCAGCCTGTTATTTTGATCATCCATGTTTACTCTCGTTACACCCTGTGTAGGGCGTGACTGATTTCAACAACAGCCTTCTGTCTCCGGCCTCGTCCAGATCATCTCTGCTGACATACGCCTTTACTAATTCATAAATAAGATGACTAAACATGTGCTCTATAAATATGGCCACACTCAGCTGGTTCTATAAAATGATGATAATGTGTACCATGGTACTGATACGGACTTACACTGATCAAAAGTTTGGGGAGATTTCTTAATGTTTCTTCTGCTCACCAAGACTGCATATATTTGATTAAAAATACAGTAAAAACTTTTTTTATGGTTTAAGATATTTCACAATATTACTAATACCATGGTATCATCGTGAAAACATGACACGTCTGGACTTCACTATTACCATGGTAAGGAATAATGATGTTTACAAGACTCTTGAAGGAACTGCCATATCTAACAAAACATGCTAGTTTGATGTTATTTATTGTAAGTGAATCATGACTGCGGAATGTAGACATCATTTGTACTGTGTTTTCTGCAGTGTTTACCCAGAATCCACTGCACTGTACGAGTCCACGCTGGACCAGCCTGAGGAAACCGCCGACCGCGTCCTCAAAACCAGCCAGCGAGCTCGACCCCGACTGTGCCGACTGCCAAGTGTAGATCTGCAGTCGTCGTCTGCAGACAGCGCAGCGAGGTGTGTTTCTGTCGAGTGTGTGTGTGTGATCACAGCTCCAGGAGGCAGGTGACACTATTATTCTTGTCAACAATCAAACACACACACACACGCAGCTGTGGACGCTTACTGTAGCCCTGCGCTGACAGACGGACGGCGTTTCCAGAACCTTCTGCTCGCACACAGCCAGAGCACAGTGAACACCAGAGAGAGTGAATTCAGTCACGACACCATTCAGATTACACACGTTTATACGGATCACTCGTTTATTGCGCCCTTACAACCTAAAATCTAGTTATTTGCTGTAAGTTCTCGTATTATTTTGTATATACTACATTTTTTTTACATAGCAGTGGTTCTCAACTAGGTTGTATAAACAGAGACTGTCTAAAAGAACTAGTCTAGCAGTCTTACTTTCTGGATTCAGATTAGACCAACCTACCGTTTTATGCAACTGACTTAAATCAAGTTATGAGCAGTCTTAAAGAAAAATTAACTTGTAAGACATGACCTCAGCAAAAGTGGAGGCAAGAGGCCTCCGAGATGACTAGAAATTATTTAAAAATAAGACAAAACAAGCATTAAAATAACCTAAAGACTAAAAATCAAGATATTTCATATTTTAATTCAACTGCTGTTTTTTTTTTTTTTTCTGTGAAGAAGCAAGATTCCCACAGTCTTGGAAAATATGAATATATGAAGCCTGTGTGATTTCTAGACCTGAAACAAAATTATGTAAATTAATAAAATCTTAAAACGCCTTGGGAACTTTTATAATGAATATGCATTTTATATATATATATATATATATATATATATATAATATGCATTTTTTTGATTGTTTGATTGGACTCTAAAAACTTGCATATTTGTTTACCTAACTGTATATATTTAGTTCAGATAACTGGATTGCACAGAATTTGAGGTCATGTGACAACAATATACTGTAGCATACTGTGTTAAATGTTTAATTTTGTATATTGCAAACTGTTTCACATACTTAAAGACAGTAGGCAGTATGCTGCACATCCACCTTATCTCTAACAGGAGAGCGGGCGTATGTAACGTGATTGTGCGTATATATATATATATGGGTTGTTTTAAGGGAAGTTCAGGTGTAAGGGAAGATCAACAGTATAATTACATGCAGGTATTTTTAAATAAAAGTACAGTATAGAAGCACACAATAAGTGCATTGAATCAAATGTTAGTACATAGTAGTTAAAGACACTTAATATAAAGTGGGACCACTTTTTCAAAGACTTCTGGGTAAAGTGGGATGACACTTCCCCCTTGTGGTTAATCGCCTGAATCTCAAGCATCACCTCGTTGCGTCTCTAACCTGATCTCTGTGGTCTCTGGCAGTGAACACACGCAGCGCACGGAGCTGTACTCGCGGCAGGGCACCGGCGACACCGCTGAGGAGGCCGTGAGCGAACGAGAGCATCCACACAAACTCTGGAGCAGCACTTCAGAGCTGCCGCCTCCCTCGCCTCAGGCAGCCGCTGCAGACTGGGACAGAGCGCTCGCCGCCGACATCCCTCCGTCCTACAGTAAGGCCACAGGCCTGGATTCAGTGGGAGACGCTGACGGCAGGAGGCTGAGGATCCAAACACCTGACGAGAAATCCGGCTGTCACAGTCAGTCTCTGCTCTCCATGAGCCATCAGCTGACAGCCAGTGAGCTGCTGCGGAGCAGGTGAGACGCGTCATGTGACCCGTATAACCACCTGGAGCTCAAGGTGTCGAGTGAGCGACTTCTAGACTGTGTCCACAAAATATAATACTATTTCCTTTCCATTTCAGTATTGCACACTAATGTTAAACAGTTGATGGTCTCTAAGATTTTTTTAAAGAGAAGATTTTTATGCTCACCACTTTTTAAAATCAAAAATACAGTAAAAACAGTGAAATATGATTCCAATGTAAATCAGCTGTTTTCTATGTGAATATACAGTAAAGTGTAATTTATTCCTGTGAATTTTCAGTCTTCAGTGTCACATGATCCTTCAGAAATCATTCTGATATGATTATTTGCTGCTCAAGAAACATTTATGATTATTATCAATGTTGAAAACAGTTCATATTTTTGTGTAAACCGTCATACATTTTATTTTTCAGGATTCTTTAATGAATATAAAGTTCAGCATTTATTTGAAATAGAATCTTTTGTCTAAGTAAACTTTTATAAAAAAATAAAGTGTGACAGATAGCCCCCGTCGTCCCTGTATATGTAAGTGCACCACAAAAGTGCATTAAAATGGATTGCATGAGTTTTATATATTGAGAGATAATCCATGCTGAATCCCATGGGATGTTCTTCTGTCTGTCAGGATGTTCTATGACGAGGATCTGGAGGAGTCGGAGCACTTCTACCGCTCTCAGCCGCAGTTCCTCCAGCTCTGCTACGCTCTCTATAACATGCTGGTGGCTCATTCTGAGATGGTGTGTTACCTGGTCATCATCCTCAACCACATGATCTCTGCGTCCGTGGCCACGCTGGTGCTGCCCATCCTCATCTTCCTCTGGGCCATGCTGTCAGTGCCCCGGCCCAGCAAGCGCTTCTGGATGACGGCCATCGTCTACACGGAGGTACCAGATCTGTGATGACAGTAAAAACATTAGTGCATTAACCAACATTAACTAACAATGAGCAACACATCTGTTACAGTATTTTTTGTGAGTACTTAATTTGCTTAGAACTGGTTTACACCTGTAGGGGTTAAAGGTGCGCTATGCAGGATTTTCGTATCGATTCTCAATCATAACTTACGGTTTTATTGCCTTCTTTCCTATGAAATATTTAGTAATCATCATAACTTCATTATTCAAAAACCTTTGTGTCTGCAGAGACATTGTCCTGTGGCTGTATTTTCTTATTTTATTCTTGAATTGCTGTGTTCGGGACATTTCTGAGCCGCAACCTTTGGTCCAGTGGGTGTGTCGCCCCAGCCAATCACGACGCACGGCGCAGCTGAGGGCGAGGCTTTCTCGTCTGTCAAAATCAATTACTATTGGCTGACTGTCTGTAACTCAGATCAGATTATTAGGCATTGTAATTACATGTTTATGATGACATGTAATTATTAGTGAGCTAGATAGTTCCCCAAGTGAGTGTGAACTGTATCCTATCAGGGGAGAGAGGGCGTGGCTTCTTGTGTGGCTCCGCCCATGAGGAGGGGCCGCATTTGAATGCTGTGTTAACAGTAACTGAAATTCCTGCACCTTTAATCTAATAACATGTCTGAGAGTGAAGTGAAACCTGCCTTAGTCTAGTCGTTAATGTGTTATTGTGCATATTTTCATCTCATGTTGCTCTTTCTCAAAGTAATCTTTTTACACACAGGTCACCATAGTGATAAAATACTTCTTCCAGTTTGGCTTCTTCCCATTCAACCAAACCATAGAGCGGGACAAAACCAAACCGTTCCACCCGCCCAACATCATCGGTGTGGAGAAGAAAGAGGGATATGTCCACTACGACCTGGTCCAGCTCCTCGCGCTCTTCTTCCATCGATCTATTCTGAAGGTAGAAAGACAAACTTGGATTTGTTTAACTCTCAGTGTCCCGGGAGCACGTTTTTATTGCCTTCTTTCCTATGAAATATTTAGTAATCATCATAACTTCTTTATTCAAAAACTTCAACACTGAAAATGAATCATGGAAAACTGTTTTGAAATTAAATGTTTCATTGAAATATCAACTTCAAATTTGGAACACGATTTGTTTAGACTTGTGGCTTTGATTTTATAGCAGTTTTAGAGTTTGTAAAAAAATAAAAATGTTTGCTTTACAGTCAATTTAGACTGTTTTACTCTTTCACTTCAGCAATAATCTGCTGTCTGCATTAAATGAGGTCAAAATTTGAACTGTATTCTAAAGCGTTCATGAATTACAATCAGTTGAGATGAAAAAGGGTTAACAGGTTTTAATCATAAAATGTGATATTTGTGTATCTCTCTAAACATTAAAGTGTGTCGCCACAGAAAGCTCTTCATTCCCCTCGTCTTCTTCCTCAGTGCTATGGACTGTGGGATGAAGATGAGCCCAGGTCAGGTGGTCAAACGTCACTCTCTCAGCATGATTCGGACGGTGAAGAGAAAGCAGAGAAGAGCGCCGCTGGCGCCTCGCCGGTGTCCGCTCACGTACGGCTGCCCAGAAAACACTCGGCGGTGCGGCGTCAGAGCTCCAGCGCCGTCTCCAGCGTCTCACAGCGCTCGGCCCGCTCTAAAGCAGGTACACTCATCCAAATACACTCTTTACTTCTACACTAAGAATTCAAGGGCAAAATCTCAAAGGGCCGCACATTATATTAGGTGTTAGAAGAATGATTCGCCCTCATGTGAAATTCCCGCGTGGATTCCTGTTGAAATGGCTGGATTTCTCCTGCGGAAATACACTAACAGCGGTAAATGTGTGTGTCCACAGGCAGCGGGGCGAGTGTGCGTCGCTCTCTGAGCGCTCTACAGAAAACTCGTAAGGAACTTGTTCTGGAGAAGCTCAGAGAACAGCTCATCAAAGCAAAGCGTTTCGCTGTCAAAACGTAAGACTTCATCGCATCATCAGATCATTTTTTTTAATTATGCGATCTGCTGACAGGCGGTTGTGGGTTTCTGTTGTTTCAGGATTCTGGATATCTACATTCCCATCCGGCAGTTCTTCTATAACCTGATCCACCCGGAGTACAGCGCTGTGACGGACGTCTACGTGCTCATGTTTCTGGCCGACACGGTCGACTTCATCATCATCGTTTTCGGATTTTGGGCGTTCGGGGTGTGTGGAGCTTCACTGGCTCTTCATGTGGCAGCTTAATATATAGAGTTGTGATGACAGATCTGCTCTTCAATATTGTGATGCACATTCAAGTATAACGGATTATCAGACATTTAAAAAATGTAGGGCGGCACTTGCTTCTGTCCATCAGTTGTTGAGTTCAATAACTGTCAGTGTTGCAAAATTAGTCAATTATGAAACAAATTGAATTCAGCTATAAAGCAGCTCTAGAGAAGACGACAGGCGTTATCCAGCTCAATTCAGTTCAAGTTTTCACCCGAAAATGAACATTTCCTGATTATGTACATGTAAGACTTTCAAAATGATGGTTTTTGAGGAAAACAATCCAGGATTTTTCAAAATCTAATTCAAGTCAACACACATTTCTGACCCCAGTCGAGGGGCTTCTCTAGCGAACTTCAGATGCTCGTCTTGGTCCAGCTCTGCGATGCGGTTTGGTTCACGACCTCTCATCGAGAAGGTCACGCTTGACGTAGACGGCAAGAATTCCTAGATAATCAGGAAGTTTTCATTTTAGGGTGAACTGTTCCTTTAAATGCTATAAATGCAGTGAAATCTCTTTCTCCACAGAAACACTCTGCCGCTGCTGACATCACTTCCTCCCTGTCAGAAGACCAGGTTCCTGAGGCGTTCCTGGTGATGGTGCTGATCCAGTTCGGCACTATGGTGGTGGATCGTGCGCTGTATCTGAGGAAGACCGTGATGGGAAAGGTCATCTTTCAGGTCATCCTGGTCTTCGGCATTCACTTCTGGATGTTCTTCATTCTCCCAGGAGTCACTGATAGGTCTGACTCTATACAACCAATAACATCATTCCATTATTGATGATGTTTAAGAAGCTTGAGGTGATCTGACGTGTGATTGGATGATTTATTTCCGCAGGCGTTTCAGTCAGAACACAGTCGCTCAGCTCTGGTACTTTGTGAAGTGCATCTACTTCGGTCTGTCTGCCTATCAGATCCGCTGCGGATACCCGACCCGCGTGCTGGGAAACTTCCTGACCAAGAGCTATAATTACGTCAATCTCTTCCTCTTCCAGGGGTGAGGAACAAACACTCCAAACATCCTCACTACTCATCTCTGAGCTTTCACTACATATTACAGTCAAATCCATTCTTTTCAGAGTGGGAATGTCTATGGAAGCTTGTTTCTGCCACGGAATAAAAAAAGGCAGTCCATCTCAGTTTATATCTAAACTCGGAATTGCAAGGAAAAACTTGATATTTTTGTTATATATATATACAAAATTTTCTAGAGTATCTATCTTATTTCTTCTTAAAATCCAGAATCTATATAATATAAACTCTGCTAACTGAGTTTCATGTCTCTGAATGAACGCTTAGCTTCCGGTTGGTGCCGTTCCTGACGGAGCTGCGCGCGGTGATGGACTGGGTCTGGACCGACACCACGCTCAGCCTGTCCAGCTGGATCTGTGTGGAGGACATCTACGCTCACATCTTTGTGCTCAAGTGCTGGAGAGAGTCGGAAAAAGTGAGACTTCTTTCCAAACGGAATATATCTGTCCTGACAACTTCAGGCAGTGGAAGTTTGTCTTGCGCGACTTGATGATATACTGCACCTCAGAACACCTGTAACCAGTTTACGCTTGTGTTTTCAGAGGTATCCTCAGCCACGAGGACAGAAGAAGAAGAAGGTGGTGAAGTACGGGATGGGCGGGATGATCGTGATGCTGCTCATCTGCATCGTCTGGTTTCCTCTGCTCTTCATGTCTCTGGTCAAATCTGTGGCTGGAGTCGTCAACAAACCGCTGGACGTGTCCGTCACCATCACACTGGGCGGCTTTCAGGTACTCCTGAATCTCCAGTCAGAGTTATTATCGTCAGCTTAAACCCAAACCATGAAAAAAAATTTACTTTATGTATAATGCATTATAAAGATATTCGTATGATATAAATATATATCTTCATAAATAACTGTAACCAGATTTAAAATGCATTATAATATTTGCAGATTCCTTGTTATATCTGAAATATCTGGTTTTGTCATGTGTTTAATAATAATTAATTCACTAAATTCACTTTATAATGCATTTTATACACACACACACACACACACACACACACATATAAAATTATTATTATTTTTTTCTTTTTTTCAGGCAACATTTCTCATTTCATTTCATTTAAAGTAGAAATACTATAATAACAAAAACTGCATAGACAACAAAAAACTAATGAAAATGACAAAAAATGACAAAAAAGTTAGTCAGGACACTACAGGTGAACGGAGGAAAAAGTGAACTAATATTTATTTGATTAGTTGATTCATCACAGACAAATCGTTTTGTGTTTAACACACTAAACATGTTAAAACATGCAAATGAGTCATTATCTATTTTAAATGTATGCATACATTTCCAGAACAGAAATCTGAACAGGTTCAGAATTCTTGTTTGATTTTATTGACATATTAAAGGTTTTTATTGAGGGGATTTTGGATTTCTCTTTTTTCTCACTCCATAAATCAGAAAATACTGTCAACAGACAGAAAACGAATCATTTCAGGAATAACATTTTATATAAATCATGTAAATGATATATATGAATAAACTCCTAAGTAAAAATATAGATACGAATATGAATATAGATAGTTTGGTGTGTGAAGCCGCTGAAGTGATTTCTGACGCAAACGCACCACCTTTAGGGATTGAAATCTGAGGACGCAAACAGATGAAGTGCAATAAAATAAACACTTCAGAGTGTATTTTGGATGTCACACTGTGAATAAAATGATTTAAAAATGTATGTAATGTAAATAAAATCTCATTTAAAATATTAACAAAAGCGGTATACGGATTACACTCGTTCCAGCCCATCTTCACCATGAGCGCACAGCAGAATCAGCTGAAGGAAATCACTGACGCAGATTTCCAGACGTTCATGACATCATACAAATTCATCCCTGTAAGTCAGTCATCAATCTTTACAGAAGCATCTTCATTTACCAACTCTATACACTTCAGTGGTGGTGCGGTGTGTCACGTGTCGTACAATCCTTTTCCCAGAGTGCACTGCAGTTTTTGGAGGCGTATACAGCAGAGGATGTGACCGTGGCGGAGCTGGAAGGAAGCTCCAACTCTCTGTGGACCATCAGCCCTCCCAGCAGGAAGAACCTGATGGACGTCCTGAGCAAAGAGGACCAGTTTCCTGTGACCATGTCCTGGAGCATCCAAAGGTACAGATACGCCACATTACCTGACCTGGACTACCATTACAGTAATATTCAAAAATGTAATTAATTTATTTATATTTGATCAACAATACAGTAAAAACAGTGAAATATGATTCCAGTGTAAATCAGCTGTTTTCTATGTGAATATATAGTAAAGTGTAATTTATTCCTGTGAATTTTCAGTCTTCAGTGTCACATGATCCTTCAGAAATCATTCTGATATGATGATTTGCTGCTCAACAAACATTTATGATTATTATCAGTGTTGAAAGCAGTTCATATTCATATTTGGAAACCATCATATATTTTATTCTTCAGGATTCTGTGATGAATATAAAGTTCAGCATTTATTTGAAATAGGATCTTTTGTAACATTATAAATTTTGATCAATTTAATGCTTGATGAATTTATTACTTGGCCCAAGCTTCTGAACAGTAGTGTAACATGGTATTTACACGCATCCAAAGAATGGATGACGGAATATATCCCATGATCCCCCTCTCTTCTGCAGGAATCTGAGTCTGGGAGCGAAGGCCGAGTTTGCAGTGGACAAACACGTCACCTATCTGGACATGAACACGAGACAAGAGCTGATCGCTTTACTCAATGGAACCAGAAACAAGGCTGTGTAAGAACAAACTCAACAGAAATGATCAGTTCCACTCTTACAGTAATGCTGAAACATGTATTGTGTGTGTTGTCATGTACAGGGTCATAGAGCAAGTGTTTCCCTGCTTCATTCGAGCACCGAGTGACTCAAATGCCAAACCCATCAGTCAGCTTTATGCAGGTAATGAAGAGTCTACATTAATATTGCCTGTGACATCACCTATTACCCATACTCACTCAGTTTGTGCCTCAGATGACGGATATAAGAGCGTTCTGCTGGACCTGGAGAGGTCTCATAACGCCAGCGAACAGATTCAGGAGTGGTGGATTGTGGACCAGCCGTCAGCAGGGAAGATCCGGATGAGATCCGAGGCAAAGCTGGAGAAGAAGAGCGAGGCGGGACTGCAGCTTTACGTCTTCAGTGATAAAGTCAGTCCTCCCAGCCTGGGCTTCCTGGCAGGATATGGGTGAGTCACATGACACCTCTGAACCGTGTGGCTGAGGGTTCGGATAATAGTCCAGGATCATAATCCCAGCAGTGGCCGGCTGCTTAAACTGCTTAGACTAGTCACATTTTTTTAGATGGTCTAATTTGAATCGGAAAAGTACGATTGATTAGCACTAACTAACTATAAATTAGCCATGTTTGTGCAACTAGCCAGGATGTCTTTAAATAAACTGTGATTTATTTGAGCTTATTTATTTTTGACTTTTTTCTCAAAATTGCAGGGGAAAAAAATCTGAATTGTGGGATTATAAACTTGCAGTTCTGAGAAAAAGTCACAAAAATTCTGTATCACAAACAAGCTTCCATAATAATTTAGTTTTGTAAAATATATATATATATACACATATATATATATAATTAATTAGGGGACCACATTTACCATAATATACCATATTAGATGTACAGTAATCATACATTACAGGAATAAAAATGCAGAAAACAGAAAATTTTATGAAATTGACACAAGATATTTTTAATAACAAAATAAAATAAAAAATAACTAAGAACAGAGAAATAAACAGGACATGAAAAGAAAGTACAAAATACTAAAAAAAAATCGAATAATCAATTAATAAATAAAGTATTGCATATTTTTCACTGTATGAATTAAATACACCAACTATTAAAGCTACTAAAGTCGAGTGATATATCCAATATACTGACAGATCCGGTTTCACTCAGATGTTTACGTTCATTAGGACATAACCGGATCTGTGTTATTACCAACTGTGCATAACTGACATGGTGAATATTCACCAGAATGGGCATTTCGACTGTATTTGACTGTTCAAGCATGCGACAGTCAGTTTTCATTCGAGTTTTTCATGATTTGTTGCACGTCTCATGCTTCATTCATGCGTGTTTATCTCACTAATGTGTCAATAAGCAGCACTGCATTTTTATTAATATGTTGTGGTGAATGGCGAATTACGCAGGATCAGTAGAAAAAGCGTTAATTTAAAACTGTTAATTTTGCGTTGTTATCTCACTAACATAATTGTAATTTTGTTGATTTTCCTTTTGTTCAAAGGTTGAAGAATTATTTCATTAACTGCGCTGTTTGCAATTATTTTGTGTCTGAATGAACGCTATATTTCGTGTGGTCCATGATGGCATAATTATCTAACTAACACTGCACTCTTTCTATTATTTTGTGGTTAATTTTGGAGGGACTGATTAGCGGACACAGATGTAACGCATCATTGTCTCTTGCAGCATCATGGGCCTCTATGCATCCGTGGTGCTGGTGATCGGGAAGTTCGTCCGCGAGTTCTTCAGCGGCATCTCACACTTCATCATGTTCGAAGAGCTTCCGTGTGTGGACCGCATCCTCAAACTCTGCACCGACATCTTCCTGGTGCGGGAGACGGGCGAGCTGGAGCTGGAGGAGGACCTGTACGCCAAACTCATCTTCCTCTACCGCTCGCCAGAGACCATGATCAAATGGACGAGGGAGAAGACCAAATGAGCCTCTGGGATCGCGTGAAAACCCAAGGAAGGAGGCGTCCGCATCATAAGACTGTGAGAAACAAATGACCTCGCTGCGAGACGCCGCCTGCGACAATGTGACCCGCAGGTGAAACCAAAGTGTCCTGGTTGAGATTAGACTTTCAGAAGCTGCTGGGAACTGAGGCTATACTGCGCTCTTCTGGGAGATGATAATCACATGCTGTGCAATATACTGTCCTGGCGGCCGGCTGTAAACTTGAACAAAGAAAGGAGACGGTGATTGAAAGACACTAGGCACTTTTTCCTCAGAGAAAACTGGACCCAGAAGTGCTTGGGTTCTTCAAGACTATGTAACATTAAACTTATGATCTATCCTAGCTTGATTTTTAGGCTTGAACGAGGACTGAAGCGATCTCAGGATCAGTGTACTCTCGTCAGACGATCTGTGGTGTGACTGTGGATCAGCGTCATGAGCATAAAGCACATTCTGGAAACCTGCTGTCTGTCTGTCTGTTTTTCTTACATTTTGTATGTGTAAAGTCTACAAAATTCACTGCAAAAGGCATCTAAAAGATGCAAAAACAGAATCTCTTTATTCAGTGAAACCATGCAATCACAGTAAACATCACTGAAGTCCTCATTAATAACAGAAATTGTTCCCTGCAATTTCAAAGCACACCTTCTACACTAAAAACAAAAGATAAAGATCATCTTAAGGCATTTCATGCATTTATATGCAGCATCACTGCTGATGTTCCATACGCAAAGAATTGAGTTAAGAATGAATGGAAATAAGTACTGAAATCACAAGGCAGGCAGGCACTGTTATTCCAATTCCCGCATATACAATGTTCATATGATAGTGTATGACCTGTACTAGTCCAACACTACCCAAGATGCAGTTTTGAATACTGTACATATAAAGCATCAGATTCACCCATTAAAGGTCTGATTTAACAGTAAAGGCTGTTTCTCAGGTTTGGCTTTGTCTGAAAACTCTCTAGAATATAACTTTCATTTTAACACAAGTTCAGGGAGTTTAAAGGCAAACCTAAATGAATAAACATGCTTGAGAAAGTTGTTGAGAGCTTCTTAAAACACCTCCAGTACAGGAATATAAACCGTGATCATGCTTGCACCTTCATGCTGGAGTCTCAGATGTGGGGTGTGTATCTCTTCAACAGAGTCCTCCAGCATACTCATCCTCCTCTTCCTCCGGCGGCACGGCTCCAGCGTCTCCGCTAGCGGCAGCGGCGGGAGGTTTCTTCTTCTTCCCTCCTCCAGGCACTTTCAGGCTGATGGCAAGCTTTGCATACTGCAGAACAGAGGAGAAGAAGACACGTTATGAAATCAGCATGAGCTCATCGACATATATAACAGTATGAAACACCTCTCAGCTTCTCTGATGTTAGTTAAAGAGGTCATTTACATGTGGAAGTGTTAAAGGTACAGGGCTGAACAGACGAAATATGACTAACATTACAGGAGGACTTCAGGGAAATAAAAACAGAAGCGTGGGAAACTGGGGACTCTACACTAATATTCAAATGGTTTTGTTGTTGATGTCGTACCTGCCACGTTCTTACGAGTGTGAGTGAAACAAATAAAAGACAATGAGAACTGACCTAAACATCAGTATTTACCTGGAGAAAACAACACTAACTAAAGGTCATTTTGCTCTGACAGATAAAGTACAACAAATATAATTAATAATAATAAAGTATGTTTTTTCCAATATACATAAGATACAAATACATTTGTCTTAATTATATTATAAAATAAACTATTAATTTAATATTATAAATTGTCCTAATGTATTGTGATGGATCAACTGGGTGAAAGTATGGAGATCAATATTAGTTTGTTTTTGCCTATTCACCTGTGGTGTCATGACTAAAATAAAATTAGCAAATTTGATTTAATTACGTTAATAAAGTCTCTCAGTAAGAGGTAACTAGTTTGTGAACTAATATAGGTTAGAAGTTATTGGAAACCCTTCATTTCAAACCTTTACCTTTCACTTTAATAGAATAAAATTTTTTCTTTAAAAAATGCATTAACTTCTTCTTTGATGTTATTTTAGATAATAATTAAACATGTATAGCTAACCCATACTGTATATATATATATATATATATATATATATATATATATATATATATATATATATATATATATATATATATACACACACACACACACAGTCAAACCAAAAAATATTCAGACATGTTGTATATATTTTTACTAGTGTGTTCAGGACACTATAGTTCATTTCTGTAAGTGAGGATAGCAAAATAAAGTAAACTGTGACATATTATACCCACAAATTCTTCATACAGTGGATTATACCAGTAAACTTTGACCTGACCATGTTTTGCTTCAGAGTTATCTGATATAATTAAGATGATTTTTTTCTGACACAGTTTAGATCTTGTCATATTTTATTACCATTTTTTTAAACTATAGTGAATAAACTGTATTAATGAATGAAATGTTCAAGGTGTCTGAATACATTTTGGTTTGACTATATATATATTTTAGGGGTGTAACGGTACACAAACATGACGGTTGGTATTGAAGTCACGGTTTGGTACGTGATGTCTTTCTGCGATTCAAACACTGGTTGAGAGATTACACACAAACGTATCTTCGCATAGTTCGCCTGTTCTTCTTCTTCTGCTCTTCTTCCTGTTGTGCCAGTTAGCAAAGAGCGTTACATTACCACACACGCCCCCTTCTGGATTGGAGTGTGGATCGCCTGCGACTGACTGTATTCGTCGTCTGACTGGATCAACCGATCTGTGACGTCCATACTGTGACAGTTCAGGACGAATACATGTACCGTTACACCCCTAATAAATACATCTACAGAAGAATTTGTGACTTTCTAACTTGTTTAAAAGACACTATTGCTGTTTGTACTCTACTGATGGACAGTGGCACACAGAGACTCACGTCGTTGTCCATGTATCTGAGCAGCGGTGACGTACAGACGCGAGACACCTGATCTTCATCCTGCTCATCATAACCCTGCAGCAGCTGCTCCATGGCAATGCAGTCTTCACTCCCGCTGAATCCTGGGATACTGTAGCTCTCTCGCACACACCTGTCAGCCGCCACATAGTCTGCTCTGTGTAGATGGACCAGCACTTGTGCGATTGTTTTCTGAGCACAAACACAGGACACAGTTACTCACGGTAGTGCATCTGTATACAGTGAGATTTGAACACTGACACACACCTTAAAACAGGTTGGGTAATTTTCTATTTCTTTATACATGTTCTTCTCCTTCTGAAGCGACACGGCAGCTTCGTCAAACCTGTAATGAGCATCATTCATCTTGCATTAAAGACAATTAAACAGTTATTAAACAGGGAAATCTAAAAAGTAATTATGGGATGCACCAAAAAATGTTCTGGAACAGACGTTTAACTAGCGCTTCTCCGATGGTTTTGACTGTGTTTAGTGTCTGTTTTGTGACACAACATGGATAAACTACAAGAGTTCAACAGCTGTGTGACACTAGCTCTAGGCTGACAATATTCATTTCTAGATTTTAATCAGAAATGACATGGTTTCTTGAATCTAAAATCTTTTAGTCCTGTTTTCTGTTTTCTACTGCCATCCAATAATCGCAAAAAAATCTTTGTGCTTTGTTACTTTTTATATGAAGCAAAGTCTCAACTTAATTCATCTTAGTTCACAGTGCAAAAACTGATCAATAATATTAACAGATTTTTACCCTATTTTTAGTAAATGTTGAGATTAACATGAACTAACATGAAGTATAGTTAATGCATTCATTAATGTTAATGAGATCTTATTATAAAGTGTTACCAAAATAATAATAATTAATAATAATAATAATGCTCCCAAACAATAAAGCAACAATTACTTCTGTTGTCTAACAAGAAGTCGTGATGCTTTTCCAATGAGCTCCACTGCCTGTCGTAATCGATCCTCATTCTGGGAAAACAAACGACAAAAACACAGACAGTGTTTGTTTGAAATATAAGAAAACGAGTGTTTTTTGGTGAAGCCGTTAGTGACAGACTGACCTCGAACACTCCTGCGGCCTGCTGGTACAGGTGAACGGCTTTAGCCAAATCCAGAGGTTCAATCAACCTGCAAACATCAGGATAAAGGGCTGATTTACTGCCACACGTCTCTCATCTGCTCTCATGTACAGAGCCGACAGTATGAGCACATACTTCCCCGCTCTGTCCAGAGCCATGGCGGCGGTGTCTGGAGTGCCGTTCTCCACGTACATCACGCTGGCTTTCTCGATGTACTGCACAGCCTCAGGTAACCTCTGCATGTCCTGTGACAGTACAGAAAACATACAGAGACAGTTCCATGATTCATCATTTACTCCCATCAATGTTTATATAATATATATATATATATATATATATATATATATATATGGGCCATTCTACAGAAAAAAATTTAAGTATTCAAATCTTAGATATTTACTAAGATCCTTCTATTATCTATTGAATCCCACAATTATATTTAAAACATCAGTAAGATTAATATATATAAAATCATAATTTATTGGTACTTTCAATTGGGAGGTGTCTGTCCCGAACCCTAACCCCTAAATTTCAACTTGTGAAAAAGATATTGAAATAATTCTTGCAATTTTTTCAATTGTTGTTTTTTTAAAAATATTTATTTTATATTTTAGTTTTAAATCATGAAACTTTATGTAAAAAAAATGTGTCCCTCATGTTCATGTCACTAGTGTGTGTTTGAGTCCATTCTCTGAGGCTGATTTGAACACACTTCTTCATTTCTGATCAGGAAATATCCCTGTCCCTCCCTCTCACAGCCTCTCTTTCACAGCAGATAGATCCATCATTCTGAGTTAAACGTGTTCAGAAGTCTGAAAATCTGTGTGGAGCTTTAAGGAACGTCACTAACAAACACCTTTTTCTGCAATTAAGCAAACTTTTTTGGGTGTTATTCCATAAAATGTAGTTTTTCTGTGTGTACAACTGTCCAGATCTGTGCTAGCTAACATGTGCTGATTAGCATCTTTGAGCGGCTCAAAAGTATCGAAAACATGTGGTGAAGTTTCGGTTGTGACATCATTGTTTTTTAGTGTTAGTTAATAAAATTTAGTTTTTTTCTGTGTACAACTGTTCAGAACTAAAATTATCACTACCGAAACTTCACCACGTTTCAGTAGTGTCATCATTGTTTTGGTAGTGACAAAAGGGAACACAATCATTTATTAAGGGGAAACAAATAATATTAGTACAGGTATGCAAATCACTAGAATATTAGTATGTTTTATTATGCAAATCACCAGTATTTTAATATGGTTTAGTATGCGAGTTATATTGTGTCATGTGATGTGGTCACTACCAACACATTACTGTCACTACTGAAAATGTGCAGTCACGACCGAAACATGGGATGTTTTGTCAAAAATAAAGTATATTGAATGATCAACTAAGATGTTATTATAGTGTCTGGTTCAATGTATATTCAAACTAATAAATCACTTTGAAATCAGTGTGATCAACTTTATGCCTTTTACAAAGAAAGATTGGATTCAAAATACAACAAATCTCATAAATTACACTTGAAATATTGTTAAAATTGTAATTGTTATTGATTTACCTGTGAAAACTTTTTTTTTTAAAAATAGCAAAAGATTTATTTACAAGTTAGATGTAAAGAAAATCTTAATAGGTCAATGAAACCCTTCTTATTAAATGATTTATCATTGTGTTTCGGTAGTGACAAATTTGGGAAAAGGAAAAATATTCCAAAACTTTCTGAAAATACATTATGAACATTAACTGCACAATTACCAGAAATGTGTACCTTAGATATTATACAATTTGCATACATACAAAATTTGTGGAAAAAGACGTTTCCAACTCTGACTTTGAACCACTTCTGTAGAATGACCCGTATATGTACTCTTGACATTTAAAGAGACAGTTCCATGATTCATCATTTACTCCCATCAATGTTATATATATATATGGGCCTGTCCAAATACCCACACTTGTCTGCTTACATGATGTATTTCCTGTATTTGGCCCGTGTGTTTGAATGAAGAGTGCAAGTGTGTGTTGATTATCTGATGGGACACACTTAAAGTACTGTAAAAATGCATGTGTTTAGAGCTTTATTTTGAATTCTAATACTTTGCATTTGAAAATAAACTTTAAAAGTGGCCAAGATGGCAAGGGGGTACTTGGACAGGCCCTCAATATTTACAGTATTACTACTTTCTACTTTCAGTACAATATATTTTTAGTCAATAGCAAATGCAAAATGACTGGAGAGCAGCACTGACCTTCAGCATCATTCCTGCTTGCTCAAAGGCCCTGCATGCAAAAACAAGCAGCAAATTCATACACAAACACAATGACTTGCACAGTAAAGAACCAGGCGTCTGTAATTATAATGAATTTACTCACTTGGCAGCATGAAAAAGACTGAACAGTGAGTCAAGGACATTTTTAGATTAAAATACTGCAGGCTAAATTAATCAATATAACAACAACATTCTCCAAGGATACGATCTGTTGTTGGTGTGAGCCTCGGCCTCCTGTAAATACGCCTCTTTGGCCTGTTCAAGTTGTTTGGCATTTTTGAAGGCAACAGCTGGAGAGGAAGATCATCATCATCATCATCATCAGAGACATCAACAATCACTGTGTTTGGATGTTTAAACTGCTCATCTCACCTGCTTTGGAATATTCTGATGCAGCACTGTCATAATCGGGCTTCCACTTCATAAAGCTCGTCTTTAAACTGAATTCAATGAGAATAATTGATCATATAGCTATACATCCATCATCATTTAACTTCAATGGCTAAAGCAGGTGAAGCACGAAAACAAGGGCTATAACTTTGACATTTAAGGCATAATAAAATATTTTTGTATAGTTGATATTTGTATAAAAAAGACTTTAATCATCAATTTGCTATAAAAATGAGCCGTAAAGTTAATTTAAAAGCACTATAGTGAATATTCAAGCATCTCGCAGCGGGAATTACTTACTATTTCTCAGCCTTGGCGATGTGTTCATGAGCTTCATTGATTTTCTGCGCCATGGTTTATTAAATATGCTCTTTACACATGAATGACTAATAATAAATAAGACTGCTGCAGCTCAAACCCTGTGCTGTCACCTGATGATGACACTAGCGTTTACTTCCGGGTAACTAAGAGCTCGACGTCATGTTTAATAACATTTAAAAAAAAAAAAAAAAAAAGTTCGACGTGATTACTTATTTTGTTTTGTTGTTGATATTATGTGATGTATGGTTATTTTTCTGTATGTTCCCGTAAAAAAAATAAAAATAAAAAAAGAGCTCGACGTCAGAGTCAAATGTTGTTCTTCTGGAGCGTTTGGCGGCTCAGAAAGCTGAATCCTACATTAAAACGCATTTATATCTCAGTACTTTTTGGTCTCGCTGGAGGTATTTGTAATAAAACTTAAAAAGACTTTTGCTTGATATATATATATATATATAGAAAAGTAACCCAGCAATCTCTACAAAACACTTCGTTTCCAGCGATTGAGACTATGACTGGGTCACCATGTCCAGCGTTGAGAAAAGTAACAGGAAACACGTGATAATGTTGGTACGTTCCACTTCGGCCGCGGGCTAGACAAAAATGTATAATCGAATAATGAAAGTGACCAACTTCAATAGTAAATCGAATTAAACAAATGCAAAGTGAAGAAGGAAAATGAGAATTGTTATTTAGACACATCGGAACTGACCAGTCAATGCTTAAACGTTAGCCAACTTTCACATGAGTTTGTGGTTTTTGCTGCCCCCTGTTGGCCAAAGCAGGCATTACAAAACCACATTATAATCGGTCCATGAACAATAAGCAGCAAGTATTTACCAGTAGCGTAGCCAGATAAGAGACTCTGGGTGTGCATCAGAAGAAGTGGGTGTACCACATTTGCGAACTAAACTAACACTATGTTAGTAAAAAAAACATTAACACTATAGGGCTGGGCACTGACACAAATTTCAGCACTGGATTTGACATGGCACATTTCCTCAAAGAAACAAATATCTCAGCGTTGTAAGCTATACCACAGCTGGTAGTAATAACTTTATAATACATTTTTAATTACATAATTATGTTTCTACTCATTTTATATATGCCTAAACATTTGATGGTGGCTGTCATAAAACGGATTTATACATCCATTATTGAAGAACATGTTAAATGCAAATACAAATGAATATGCAATAGCCTAGTATAGTGCATATATTTAGCAAAATGCTCCTTTCTAAGTTCATTTTCATAGCTGACTAATGAGGTTTTGGACACTGAAGGGCTCTTCTGAGGTAAATATGACGGTACAGTTTTACTGACGCCTTTCCGCAGTTGAGCGATTACTGTACATATGAGACATGATACGAATTTATTTTATCATACATTCGGATGTTTATTTCGTGTTGCAACCACTAAAGCGGAAGATAGGATGGGTTCACGTGCCCTCTGCATGAACTAAAGCGTCACGATCGCGCCCATTTTCGATTCTTGTGAGGTTTATTGTGCTTGCAATTTCTTATTTTTACTGGCTACGCCACTGGTATTTACATAAATATGTTGTCCAGTACAACTTTGATAAATTTAGTGTGCTCATTATCTAGATTTCGGCAATCAAAACTCTCTCATGTCTATTATATACTGCTTCAATTGTGTTCAAATTCATTTTACTAATAAGTATTGGAAAACTAAAATTGACAGTATCCTTCCATGAACTATTCATAGTTTTTGATAATGTCAGCACTGCTGATGTTTCTGACACCCTTCCTATAAAGGCAGTGCATGTACATGACGCGCAAGAAGTATACAAACAATTAAAAATACCAGTACGTGTTACATTATTGGCATTTCTTTAATAAACATTTGCCAAAGGGGGGAAAACATCTTCATACAAAAAAAGACATCATTGCTCATCTCCTTGAAAATCATTTAAATGTCTCTTTACTTTCAATTTTACAATGGCTATAGACAAGAGCTGGTGGGGAACCGGTGAGAAACACAGCTTTGATCCGTTCACTTGTTCAGTAGATTCACCAGTTCAATCACACAAGTGCTACCAGTCGTTCTGGAGTCTTTAAAAGCCCCTCCAGTGATTTTAACCTTGTGACATAATCGTTGAATCATCAGGAAGGAAAAAAGAAGAAGAAGAGAAAAAAAAAAAATTGACTGAAGAAGGGAAAGAAAAAATAAAAAGAAAATGAATTACATTACTGGTCATTTACATGTGCAGATACAGCACATTCACACCTTCGCTTGTTTCCACCTACTTTATTCAGTAGTGCAAAACATGGTAATACTAGTCTGTCCTTACGCAGTTAAAGGAGACGCTAAGGTACAGGTCATAAAAACACTTACCCTGGCACGGTAAATGCACACTCAAAAAAGGTACAATTTTAATTTAAAAGACAGCAGTAGAATAGATTACAAAAATCAATTGGAGGGAAAAACGAAACACAGCTCTATGAAATGGTATGAGTGGGAAACGCAAAAGTTCCCATCCCAATAGTTCGTCCCTCCAGTTGTAACCCTCAAATTATTCAGAAATATTACAAATCAAGTTCTGAGACCATTTAGTGCTGGTTTGAGGGCACTGCACGTGTCTTTTAGAGTCTTCCTGTCCTGACGCGTTCATCCTTAGCGAGTCCATCGGCCTGTGCCGATCAAAAAGGGAGTCCTCTGCCCCGCAGCGCCGCCGTGTTCACATGGGGAACGTACCCGAGCGGAACGGATTGGGACGGCGACGTCCAGGCTTGTCCCGGAGGGGGCGGCGGGGGCCCGGGGCCGACGTGATTGTACTCGAAGCGATGGTCCTTGTCTCCGCTGAAAACCATGCTGCCGCCTCCGGCGCCGGCTGCACTAGCGGCTCCTCCGTGAGCGAAGGCGTCTGGGGCGAGAGGGGGGCGAGGGGGCATCCCTCCCCCCATCATGTGACCGAGGTAGCTGTCTGCGAAGCCTGCGTGAGGAAACGGCGGAGGAGGCCGGCTAAAGTCTGCCCCGTAACCGGGTCCCTCCGCTGGCCTGGGCGGCGGTGGATAGTCCGGCTCCGGAGGTCTAGGAGGTTCTCCCGGGCCTGCCGAGGGCGGCGGAGCCGGTTTGGTCTCGGGGGCCTGCCGGTAGTCCAGGTCTGCGCAGGGAGGTGGTTCTGGAGGTTCTGGGGGTCTCTGGTCTGGTGGGAGAATGGATAGAGGCTCTAGAGGCCTTGAGGACGAGACGCCACCTTCAGACACTGCAAGAAACAACAGCAGACGCTCACATTACACTGTACTGTATAGTGGGCGAAAAACAGTATGTAAAGAGTAGTAGGTCTAAATTCACAGCAGACGAAAAGTACCCGATTGACCAACTACTTCTGGCAAGCCTGAAGACTTTACTATCCCACGGGAGAGGAGTGAAGAAGTCACAGTGAAATGGGTCATGTGACAAAGGATAAAACGGTTACCGGTTTGACATTAAAATTCCAGGCGGTTATTATTAACTTTTAATATTTCAATTATTAAATGCAAGCGATTTGAAAAACTCAAGGTCAGTACTGTCCGACATACTGTCCGTGTCACGCAGGGAGAGCAGATTTACAATAGAGCTGAAGAAAGTGATATGAATGTTTCTGAAGGGAACCTACGGTCTTTCAATGAAGTTTTACCTCCATGTAATGCCTAATATAGTAGCATTTATAAGTCAGAATAGAATTACACTTTCATTCAGCCTTTCCATCATTTTTGTTCAGACCAATGTGAAACTTGGACAGAATTTTTAAGTGAATGTTCATTTTAAAAATCTAAAGCAGAAAAGCAGGTTTATTAGGCTGCTGTCACTTTAAGAGCTGCACGGATCTTATACATTTTCACGTGCGCTTTCTCAACTGTTTAGTCCACTAAGACATACCCGACTGTGTTTACGTGAATATTCACCAAGATGGGCATTTTGACAAATTGTGTGTGTATTTGGCCATATAATCTGCAGAAGAGAACTGAATTTGAGATCACGTGCCGTCTGAGAGGCGAGTTTCTGTGTGCGTGAGAACTTCACTTACTGCATTTAATAACATTAAGCACAGTCATGAGTCCAGTCTACTCTCTGGCGACCTAAAACTTGGACTTTGTAATATTTGAGTATTAAAATCATGCAGTCATCGCAAGCCATTGTGATGGACAGATAGCTATATGTACGTTTGCAATATTTCTATCATTTCCATATATATCGTGTAGCCCTAATTTTGACTAATTGCTTCTTTAATTATTTATAGGCTGAAATGAGGTTTATCATTATGAAAAAAAATTTTTCCAAACCTTTATTTGAATGTAGTAAGTTTTTTTTTTCCATTTAACCAGCCAATTGTTGTTAACGTTATTTTAATGTATTTAAACAAAGTTTTATTTGTTTGTTGGTTTTCAATACAAAAACCTTTAACAGTTTATCAGTACATTACCATATACACAGTTCCAAATTATTACGCAAGTGACATCAGTGTGATTTCAGTACAATAAACACTTTTGTTTTGTTTCTCAAATCTTTGATAAACTGGTATCAATCTCACAGGTTTTTCAATAGTTTGTCAGGTCTTCTTAAAGAGGTTGTTCCACATTATTAAGCAAGTCACAGTTCTCATGCAATAAGGAGAGGAATAAAGATCTTTCTGAAGGTGAAGAGCATGTCATGGTGCAATGGCAAAAGGCATGAAAACAACTAATATTGTGTGAAAACTGGAGATTATTAAACTATTATAAGACTTGAGTGATTTACAGCCGGGAGAACTCGGTCAGATAAAGACTTAAGGAAAGTTTCTGTCAAAAAAAAACAATTAATTGTATCAAAAGAACAGCTATAAAAAAAAGCCACTGTTGAGCAGCAAACAGGTGTCTGAAGCTGCTGGAGTCTGTCAGTTGGCCGTAAAGTTGCTTTTCAGCCTCCTCTAACCAAAGCTCCTGAAGAGAAACCTTTACAGCAGGTGTAGAAATACATGAAGACTCACTGACGAATGCCATACCACAATGGACGTATTTATGTTCCAACAAGACCGTGACGTCAGCCAGGAGCTGGCGGTGATGATTTGAGCTGGAATATTGGGATGGTCCCTTTAGGGACTCTAAGGGTGTCAAAATGACTTCTGCAAGATATGTGGAGTTTATAACTGACCATTTTCTGCTATGGTATAAAAATAAGGATAGCGCTTTCTGAAATGCATTTATTTCCCATGCTGCAAAAAACACCACAGCAATAAAACGGTTTGAAAATGTATTTCTACACCTGCTGTAAAGGTTTCTCTTTGTGAGCTTTGGTTAGAGGCGGCTGAAATGCAACTTTCCGCCCGAATGGAGAAGTTCTTGAGACTCCAGAGACTCCAGCAGCTTCAGACATCTGTTTGCTGTGGCTTTTTTTATAACTGCCATTTTTTTTTTTTTTGACAGAAACTTTCCTTAATAATCCTTTATCTGACCGAGTTCTCCTGTTCTGTAGATTAAAATTCTTATAATAGTTTAATAATCTCCAGTTTTCACACAATATTATTTGTTTTCATGCCTTTTGCATAACATTGCACCATGACATGCTCTTCATCTTCAGAAAGATCTTTATTCCTCTCCTTATTGCATGAGAACTGTGACTTGCTTAATAATGTGGAACAACCTCTTTAAGAAGACCTGACAAACTATTGAACAAACCTGTGAGGAACCTTGATACCAGTTTATCAAAAAAGATTTGAGAAATGAAACAGAGATTCTAATTATTGGACCAAGATAACTTCACGTAATAACCTAGAATACTGTCTAACACTTGATGGCTGCTCTGTTAGGTGTTCGTCGTCAGTTAGGAACCTGAGTGTGCTCTTTGATACCAATCTTTCATTTGAAGGCCATGTTTCTAGCATCTGAAAATGTATCTAAATAACATATGCTCTCAATGACAAATGCAGAACAGTTAGTTCATGCGTTCATGACCTCAAGGCTAGATTACTGTAACGCTCTACTAGGTGGTTGTTCTGCTCGCCTGATAAATAAACTACAGCTCGTACAAAATGCAGCAGCTAGAGTTCTTACTAGAACTAGGAAGTATGACCATATCAGCCCGGTTCTGTCAACACTGCATTGGCTTCCTGTTAAACATCGTATAGATTTTAAAATCTTGCTAATTACCTACAAAGCACTAAATGGTTTAGCTCCCCAGTACCTGAGCGAGCTCTTAATGCATTATAGTCCTTCACGTCTATTGCGATCTCAGAATTATAATACCTGATAATAGCTGATAATACCTAGAATATCAAAATCAACTGCAGGTGGTAGATCCTTCTCCTATTTGGCACCTAAACTCTGGAACAATCTTCCTAGCATTGTTCGGGAAGCGGACACACTCTGTCAGTTTAAATCTAGACTAAAAACACATCTCTTTAACCTGGCATACACATAACACATTATCTACTTCTATAATTCAAATCATGTAAATTGTTAGGCTGCATAGATTAGGTCAGCCAGAACCGGGAATACTTCCCATAACACCAGATGTACTCGTTACATCAGAAGAAGAATGGCATCTACGCTAATATTAGTCTCTCTGTTTATCCCGAAATCCTACTGATGTGTCACTTGCATAATAATTTGGATCACAATGTAGAATGTACTTTTTTTTACTAATTCAAAAGGAGGAGTATGTGATGTCTGACGGAGGTTGTAATGTGTCGGATGTATGATGAGATATGACGTTACCTGGAGAGACGGGGCTGGGCTCAGGTGGAGGCTTGATCTCATGTAGACCTGCTGCGTTTGAGACGACGCCCTCAGCACCCTCAAACCCCATGATCTCTCCCGTCGCACCCTGTTGGACTTTGAGCAACTGAGCGAGGAGCATGGTGACGGCGGTCTGCGTGGCTGCGGCCGAGGCCTCTCCATCAGTCTTCCCCGACTGCTGCGGGGTGGGAGGTGAAGGGGGCTTGGGCATGGGTGGGGTGCGAGGAGCTCCGCCCCCTGTTGGAGGTGGCTGAGGGGGTTTAGAGACCACGGGGAGCGGAGGTGGTTCTGGGGGTCTTTCAGACTCCAGTGGCCCAGGGGGCAAAGCCTTTGTCAGCTGCTGGAGCGTCTCTGGGTTCATCTTCGAACCCACGGTCTGGGCGAACTGGGCCGATCCCACTGGGGTGCTTTTGGACTGAAATAGGTTCAGAAGCACAGCTAGCTGTTCTTGAGTCAGTTGGGAGTTGGGAGCTTTGGGGTCTACAACAAAAAGACAAGGGAAGCTTGAATGGGTTGTAAATTAAACTTCAGACTCCAGTTATGTTCCTTGTTGCTTCAACAAAAGAAAAACGGGCTGGGATGCCATTAAACTTCTAGCACTTGTAAAGTTTATCTTGTGGTTAAAGTCCAGAAGCCCATTTCCATGTCAGCACTGGAATGTACACTTCATGCACTAAACAGCCACAGCTTTAAAGTCATGAAATCAAACCTGACAATTATTTTTTTTAATGGAATATTGCAGTGTTTGTTTTATCGGTGCACATCATTATTGTGTTAAATTCATGTTCCTCATAATCTTGAATCAGAATATCTTCTCCCTCTCGCAGCATCTCTTCTCTGATGATGAGGGCGGGGAAACCTGTCACTCACATGAGACCCACCAATAGCAAACCACAACCATCCAATAAATTCCCCACAGACAAAATCAAGTCCCGCCCTACATTTAAAATAACCTTTTAAAGGTCACACACTTGATGGCTGAGTACGTAGTGCATAGCATATAGTATGTCACTTGGAACACGACCAATATGACTGACAATAGTAGGATTACTAGCAGAGGATGAAGGTTTCTTGAGTGTTTGGGCTGATGTTCTTACCCAGCAGGGCTGCAGCGGCAGCAGCACTCGGACCTTTGTGTCCTGCAGCGGCAGGGAAGCCCTGTGGCGTGTTGCTGCGGCTGTCGTCCAGGCCAAGCTCCTTCCGGGGGGCTTTGGGGGCACTCAGCTCCTCCGGCATCTGCTTCTGCCGCCGCCGCTTCTTACTCCACAGTTCATGGCAGTCCTGCCAAAGAGGGAGACTAGAGAGAGAAGGAACAGAGATCAGAGGTGAAATATTGTAATCTGAGGAAAATGAAGCATAGACTAAATTGTTGAAATTTACACTTATTTTCCAAACCATTATTTGAAATTGAGTGAAATAGACAACTGAGTGAACTGATTGGTCAGAAACCAGCTCAATCTCAGCTCTTGATTCACAGTGATACGATCAGTAACGATGGCGTCGATTTTACCGTATCAATCTCAAAGAAGAGAAAACAGCGTCTTCTCGACATGAACAACACAAACCAAACTCTTCCAGTCTCACATACAGCTACAGTGACTGAGGGCGGGGCAAAGAGACGCTGTTCAGCCAATGAAGACCAGAGGCTGGCATTATGCAAATTAGTTACAAACCTGCGTAGGTTCAGCAGGAAGTGAGACTGAATCTGACGACTCGAATCAATTCAGAATCACGTCTTTCTTTTGACACACAAAAACTCCATTTATCTGAACTTTGAAACTTTGCAGACGTTTTAGATTCACAAACAGCTGCTAAATTACACACTGCATGAAAGGTAATATTAGAAAAATCATAATAAAAAGGAAAAACCAAACAAAATCTTTCATACTCAGGCGGGGGCATCTTGGCTGGATCCACATCTTTGAGGAAGTCGCTGTTGAGAGCTTGTTCTGCAGTGCAGCGTTTGCTCGGGTCCAACGCTAGCATATGGTCAAACAAATCCAGGGCCATCAGAGGAATACTGAAACATTGAAATGAACCGTCACTGCAAAGATATCACTGACACTGATGTTTATTACAGTAAAAAAAAAAAAAAAAAAAACACTCTACACATCTAATACTGACTTCAAATCATGTCGCAATAATCATTTTCATGAGTTAAGCGCACAAAGCCACAGCGATGGTGTTGTTACTAGTGGGAATTTCTACACAGCAAATTGGAAGTTTATCAAATTAAAGAAATTAAAGTGTTATGAAGACACTGATGAAGAATAGCTATAAAGCTCTCCACAATATTCTCATTTAGCAGATTTATGATGCAACAAGCGTGTGTGATGAAGTTATTTTTCCTCCAGTGGCAGCATGAAAATAATAAAAACAAAACATCAATTACACGCCTGCTGCAAATCCTCAGTGCTAAAGAGCTTCCCATCTTTATCAGCAAGTGGAAAAAAGTGATTTTTCCTTTTTTTTCTGACCAGAAATCACATGAGCTCATCACATTATAATTAAAACTAAGTTTTTGGGTAAAAACTTCCCAGGAGCACTTGAACGCTTCATAAGAGTTAAACAAAAACACACGTCAAATACACCCTATGTTCATCTACCCATCATGAGCTGTGACGCCCTTTAAAACAGACTGAACTGGTTTCATTCATTTCTGATTACTCACAAAGCGAACTCTTCCCTTAGCCTTCGCCGGTACTGTTTCTTTGGTTTCATGGTGTTGAAGTAGGGCAGCTTGATGACGTCTGGCCACACGGCGGGGCAAGGGCTGCCGCAGATACGACTGCATTGGACACGGTTATATAGGTTAGTGAATAATTCGTCTGGATCTCCAACCAAACAGGGATGGTGTTTACATTTTGGCTATTGTTACCTTATAAGCTCCAGCTGTGCTAGCTCCTGGTTGGCCTGAAATATGGGCTTTTTTGTGAAAAGCTCTCCCAGAATGCACCTGTGACATGGAAGTTAAAACATTGAGAAGGTGAAAATTGGAGTGATTATACTATAAACAGTAGGGCTGCATGATACCGGAAAAACTGACACAGATTATATATGTTTGAATAAATCTGTCATGAACACTACCTCTTTTGTGAAAACTACCTCATTTGCAGCTGAGTTGCATACAAACATTTTAGTTTTTGTTCGAGTGTAATTATTATATTCGAAATTAAATAGCAGTTGAATATAATATTTTGGGCTGAGTTGTTAATTGTAAACTCTTAATATAGAAATTAATGTGCCAAATGAGGGGGTTGTATAGATTACAGCATTAATTAAGAGTATCGGCAGATATCATTCTGAATAATAATTGGTATTAGTGGAGAAGTAGTGGATCTTTACTTAATGATTTCAATTTTAATTGTAATTCAGTTTTAAATGAGTGATTTCTAGACATGGAAATAGAGTCATGGGAATTTTTCTTAAAAGAATAAAATAAAATAGAATATTTTATTGGGTAGGAATACGGAGCCGTATGGAGTACGTTTATGATGGATGTGGATTGAGACGGTCTTCAGCTCATACTCCTTTGGTAACACTCACTGCCATTATAGAGCTTGGATGTGTCAGGATATTTATTAATATTTCTCCGACTGTGTTCATCAGAAAGTCATATACACCTAAGATGGCTTGAGGGTGAGTAAAGCTTGGGGTGATTTTCATTCAAAAGTGAACCAATCCTTTAAATGTCATTTACATTAAGTGAAAAAGCAATATTTTCTTTCCACCAAGTGTAAATAGTTGTTAGATGCCATTTATACTGACAGATACTATTTGCACCTTGTAGCATATTATAAAACAGTATGCTATAATAACATGATTATACTTATTAAAAATCATAAATGGATGCTGCTTTATTGGGACATCACTTGTCCCTGTACCTAAAGCCCCTTCCCACCCATTAAACACTTTAATCCCACTATTAATAACACTTCGTATGAATTTAATCAGTCTGCAGGATCTGACAATTGCACTAAGCCATATCGTGATATTGATTTTTTCCCCCATACATCGTGCAGCCCTAATCGATAGCATGGCACTTACCCGCAGCTCCACACGTCAATGGCGGGCGTGTACCTCTCTTCTCCTAGCAGCAGCTCAGGTGGGCGGTACCACAGAGTGATCACCTTATTGGTGTAGGGCCGACTGGAGAAGGACAAGACATGTCAGAGTCTGGTCTACTCACGTGACACAGCTCATAACTGCTCGCTGAATCAGGTCAGGATGATACGTACCTCTCTTCAGAGTTGTACAGACGAGCCAATCCAAAATCTGCCAGCTTGATCTGACCCCTGCAGGACAGCACAAATTTACACACAAATCAGATGATATAATATGAAGTTACAGTGGAAGTTTGTTCACAATGATCTGGACTAATGCCAGTACATTTCCTCACTCATATCTGAAGGTGTCGGACACCCTGAAATACATGTATGAACAATGTGAATCTCTTCTGCACTGACTTGTTGTTAAGCAGGATGTTGGAGCACTTGATGTCCCTGTGAAGGAAGTTCTTCTTGTGGCAGTAATCCAGTCCTTCCAGCAGCTGCCTCATGAAAGACTTGATGTGGCTCTCGTTGAAGTGCACGAGGCCCGACTCCAGAAGACCCATCAGGTCGTGGTCCATGTACTCAAACACCAGGTAAAACGCCCCTGTGAGATAAAAACATGTGCATTACGCCAACAGTAAGAGGAAAACCTCTGAGAAGGACGGGTCATCTCCAATGCGATACCTTTGTCGTTCTTGAAGTCTAAGGCGTCTTCTTTGTCAGTGACGATCTCCTTCATGTTGATGATGCTCTTGTGGTTGAGCTGCCGCAAGATCTTGATCTCCCTGATGGCTGTGATGGGGAAACCCTCCTTCTCGTTGTCCAAACGGACCTTCTTTAGGGCCACCAACTCAGCTGAACAAGCAATAACAGAAAGATGAAGTGATTAATGGTCTCTGACTGCATTAGCATACAAATCCATTAAGGTTACAGGAAACTTGAGCACAGCGAACAAAGACTACAATTCTAATGTCATGGCATATATAGAGTAGGGCAGCAGAAGACTGGAAAAACAGGGCTTGAAATCACAATACTAATCTTTACGTCTTAATTTCTTCATAGCCAAACAGTAACCCATCAAGCTTTTATTTTGATGGGTTTCCAGAAAACATGCACTGTCAGCCTGAGAGCGAAGCTCTCCACTGTTTATTTACACGCATGAGCCCATGATACCAGGTGTGTAAAAGCCTGTAGCACATATGTTATTAAAATAAATTGCAGCCTGCATGATTTGACAATCGCACTAATACATATTGCGATATCTATTTTATTTTGATACATCATGCAACCCTAATATAGATGTCTGAGAGCATCCTTACCAGTGTCTTTGTCCTTGGCTTTGTACACCTGCCCATAAGTACCTTCTCCAGTGATCCCAATGATTTCAAACTTGTCAACACACCGCTTCCCCCAGTCTATCTCCGTTTCCTTGATCTCTCCGAAGCGTGGGCCACAAATTCTGCAACACAACCAGACAGGTAGATTTTTGCATTTGCTAAAGAGAAAACGTGAGATGATGTGGTAGAAGAGATTGTTTGACAACATACTTTGGTCTCTTCCGTGGGATGGGCGTCTTTTTATCATCAGGCGGGCTGTGGGGTGAACCGGGAGTAATGCCTGGGAGCTCTGGAGGAAGAGGGAGGTCTGAGAGGAGCTGACGGGCTTTCCTTTCTGGCTTGTAGTTTTTCTTGCCTGTGGTTGTGGAGTCTTTCAAGCTACAGACATTAAAGAAAACGAAGCCATCAGTGAAACCATCAAAGATAATGCACAATACAACGAATGAGAAAATAAAGAGCGGGATGCTCATGTTAAAAAGAGTTAAGTGTAATAAGCCAAGAAAAAGGTCAAGCAACAAAATCATTCGCTGCTCTTGACTCAATAACTTTTTTATCTTTAATAATATTTGTATGAAAGATACAAAAGTTGTTGAGTCTAAATTTATAATTAGTTCCTACAGTGAAAATCATGCAAGCGTTTTATATTTACATTTGATTATTAAATTTCTGTAGTTCATCTATTGTTTTTGTTCTTTTTGTTTGTAATTTGCTTCTTATTTTTTACTAACTACATCATTACAGTGAAATAAGATTGATCATATCGCCAAGCCCTAGTGGACCTCGTTACACAGTAATGAGTGAAATATTCAGATATTTTCGAAGATGAATTTAGAAAACAAACCTGTCGCTTCCATCCACTTGATCCAGGTTGTTGTGTGCTGGAGGAAGAGAGGCTACAGCCGGAGCAGCTGCTTTCTCTCGCTCCTTCTCTTTAACCTGCATGGACTGTCCTCCTTTCTTTTTGTCCTCCTTTCCCTTGGCATCTCTGCCGGACTGCGAGGCGTCCGAGCTCCTCTTGGCTGGCCGGTCCACAGGAGACTGTGGCTGGCTGGACACTGGAGTTCTGGGGCCCTTCTCAGTCACAGGTGGCGGTGAGGGGGGTCTGGTCTTCTTGGGTGCGTGGTTGGTGACAGGGCTGGGCTGAGGCGCGTTGGAGGAGGACGAGGAGCCCTTGGTCGGGGTGGAGGCGTTGCTGGAGTTCTTGACGCGGGCGGCTTCGGCGGCTTTCGCTTTCTTCTGCTTGCTGAGCTCTGCGGCCAGGCTGCTCTTCAGGGTCAGTGTGCTGGGCGACAGGCTGGAGGGGCGACTGCGGGACCGCGAGTGGCGGTGGCGGCTGCGTGAGCGAGAATGACGCGTGGACTGGTACGGGCTCCTGCTGCGAGACTTTCCTGTCCGCCTGAAAACAGCAGAAGGAGTTAATGCAAATCTCTTGGAGTTTGGAAGATGAAACCAGAAACTCCTTAAAGGGTGAGTTTGAAACACTAATTAAGATTGACTGAATATACCTGAAAGTTCAGGAAACTGTCAAGTGCAGAATCCATACGCTTACACTACCGTTTAAATGTTTGGAGTCAGTATGATTTCTTTTTTGGCAGAAACACATTTATAATGTTACAAAAGATTTATCCTGATTTAACAAAAGTAAGAATTCTGAATAAAATATGTCTCAGTTTCCACAAGAATGTGAACTGTTTTCAACATTGATAATAATCATAAATGTTTCTTGAGCAGCAGATCATCATATTAGAATGATTTCTGAAGGATCATGTGACACTGAAGACTGAAAATTCACAGGAATAAATTACACTTTACTATATATTCACATAGAAAACAGCTGTTTTACATTGGAATATTTCACTGTTTTTACTGTACAAGACATTACAACAACATGACAGACTCCAAACTTTTGAACACTAGTGAACGTGTTCTGATCAACATGAGGGCGAATAAACTTCAACTTTTTTTTTTAGTTGGCTATTCAATCAGCTTGAAGAGTGAATAATAAAAACAAGTAACAAATGCTTATGCATTACTAAAATCATCAGTTTTTCCCACACTCAACATGGAAAACAGACATTTATTTGAGGTTCTTTAGTACAAAGCAATATTCAAATACAGAGATCAGATAAACTCTGGTTTCCTGTACTTGTTATGAAACTGCTTAACATGGCTTTTTTTTTTTTACCTTTTTACAATGTAAGCTGCATTTAAGCATCCTAAGAGACTTTATGGAAAGATGGAACTGAATGCAAAAATGAAATAACTTGGCTGCTTATATAAAATTAGACGCGTTTAATCACCAAGGAGGCGTTTGCAAAAGGAACCACAAACTTCCTGTGGTCTTTATTCTAAAAAACAGCTTTTTATGCTGAAACAATTTACCATTAACAAAACCAGCCAATGGGAGTTAATCCACAGCTGAACCATGAGTTTATGAACAGTCTCTAATCATCTGACAGCACGGCGGATGAAGACACACTATGACTGAATCAGCCAATAAAAATGCATGTCATGGCACTTAATTTGCTTCTCAAAATGAGATATGTTTATCATGTTTATCAGCATTATGCCTAATGTAACAGCTGACTGTTAAACACACAGGGCGGAAAGCAGATGCCGTACTTCTAGTCTGAGGCTTTAACCAGCCCAGGGGCCACTCACACTCCACTATAAAGCGCCCGATTCACGCGAGCTCAACCAACACACGCCGTGTGTGTGTGTGTGTGTGTGTGTGTGTGTGTGTGTGTCTTGATAGAATGTGGAAAGAGTCAACAGTGGGTGAGATGTTTTAAGGCCAAACACTTCTGTCTTCAATACACAGGAGAAACAGCACAATCTGACACGCTTCCATTAACTGCGCTGTTCTATTTCAGATGCGTCTTATATCAAATTTGATTTATTTACATTAAAGCTGAATGAGTATGAATTTGAATTAAAAGGTGGACTATAGCTTTTATAGGCCTGTCAAAAGTTATTAAAAAACTAGGCAAATAATTAAAATAAAACTATATAGTTTCAGATCCTTGTAAAATTGAATTTGTATCTGACAGAGAAAAGCTGTTATAAAAGCACAATTATAAACTTCCCACAGTTTCAGATGATTAAAACACTCAATATATTCCTGCATATAAACGAAGCAGGATAACTGTAGTTTCTGCCTACTGTTTACTGCTCTCTTACTGTAAAAACAATAACAATAGATATTCATTAAACAGTGCAAGTAACTTTCTTTCATTTTAATTGTTTTGAAAAAAAAAAAAATATATATATATGGTTACCATGGTGTGTGTGTATTTGTAAGGGCTGTTATATGTAAATCCTCATACAAACAGAATTAGACAGATGTCCAAAACAAAAAATAATGCAACTTGCACAAGTTACACAAGATCTCTCGAAATCTAATCTTTCGAACAGGTTGTGTCAAAGAAACCAAATTATAACTGCAATAATGGTGCATTCAAGTCATGTCAGAAAGATCGTGTTTATGAGTTAAACATGAAAACCAACCGGATTTTAATCGAGCCCTGAGTTTTTGATTTGGAGGCGTGACCGTGAGAAAATATGGTGGACGCAGAACTGACGGTAAATGTTGAAATGAATGCCTTTGTTTTTTCTTTTCTTTTTGTACATTAAACTAGCTAAGCTGCAAGTACAAAATACAACAGTATAGTATAACCATAGAATATTTAACTATTCATTTTACAAAGTCTTCATAAATAACGGATAAACGCTTCCAATATCGCAATTCCCCAGGAGTTGCGCGCACCATAACTCCAACTCACAAAAAGTCACTTACACTAAATGTGATTTGCATTTACAACAAACAATACGGAGGTTAATTTACATATCTTGGCTAAAAAAAAAAAAAAGAATGCATGTTATATTATTCAATTAAATAAAGTAAACTTTTCACTCTAGCAGTCAAATACTCGATCTGCTTCGACTCATCAGTCTCAAGAGTCTCGATTCGTTCACAGTGATTGTTTGAACCGACTCAAAAGAACGACTCGTTTACGAATCGAACATGGCGAGTTCTTGATGACCACATGTTGTAAAAGCCCGAATAATCGTGACCCGTTCTTACCTGCCGTCCGGGCTGGGGCTCAGGGACTTCCTGTAGGGGCTCCTGGAGCGTCTGCGCTGGCCGAACGGGCTGCCGGTGAACTCGCCCTGCTCGTAGGGGCTGTGGCGGCCGTAACTCGGAGACCGGCGCCAGTACGGGCTGGACGGCGAGCGCTTCCTCTTACTGCTCGAGTACGAACTCGGGGACTTCGACACGTTAGAGGCACCGTACAACTCTGACTCCCGACCGTAGTAGGTCGAGCTGGGAGACAGTCTCCTGGGGCTCCTCCTGGAAATAAACGGGTAGTTTGTGATCGGGGACTGGTATCCATAGGAATAAGACGTCCCGTAAGGACTATCCGCTGCTTTGAAGCTCGGACTGCTCCTCCGGTAGGCCCTGAGCTCCTCCCGCTCGTCACGGTAAGCTTGTGGCGGTTCCCTATACGCAGAAGGAGGGTCCTTCTCGGGTTTGGACTTGCTTTTGTGTCGCTTCGTCTCCTTTTTATCCGCTTGGGACGCGGCTGAAGGCTTCCTGCCGTTGCTGTCGTGATTTCTCACGCCGCTGCGGGACTTGAACGCCGCGTCCTGCTCCCGGCTGGAGCGGTTCCGCTTCATCTCCTTCTCCTGCCGGCCTTTCTCTGTCGATCCGCCGCTCCTGCGAGAGGAAGAGTTCTGTTCCCTCCTGCCCGGCGTGGAAGCGCCGCCGTAGCTGGAGTCCTGAAGTTCGGCTTCACTCAGTCGCTCCACGGACAGCGTGTCGGTTCTGGGCGACGGGCTGCCGGAGAAGCGCTCGGACTGCGAGCTCACGTCGTCGTACTCCACTAAAGTCCGCACGTCGCCATCATAAAGCACCTCCTGCTGCTGCCACGACTGCTGCTGCTTCTCCCGGGCGTGCTTGTGTTTCTTCCTGCGGGAGGAGGACGACGACGACCGCCCCTTCTCCCGGTGTCTCTCCCGGTGGCTCTTGCTCCGTCGCGCCTCTCGCTGACTCCTTTGTGGCGGCGGGCTTCTCCCTCGGCCCTCGCGGGGAATGATCTCCGGGTTAGGCATTTAATATTCCACTTTTATCACTCTGAAATGCTCGTGTTTCAGTCCCCGGCAAACAAAGCAAAACATTTGAAACCCACTTTAAGCGCTATTTAGCTCAGCTCGTGTCTGTGTTCACACAGCGACCGGTCCCATCCACATCACAGCCAATCCGTCGCATGTAAGCATCCCGACGCACATCAATCGGATAAATCCTTGAAAATGCTCGGAGATGTCAATAAAAGGCTCGAGTTATAATCCAGTTCCGCGCATATGAAGAAAAGCTTGTGTTAGCCAGCCTGTGCTAACTTAGCGAATCAGCCACACAACAGCCTTTAAATCAGCCTCCATGGCTCGAATAGTGCTGTCTTCCCGGTGATGGGTTAAAAACGGCTTGTTTTCTGCGCCTGGCGAGGTTTCTGAAGGGAATATCCCATCGAAAATGTCAGCTAAATCCACACATACTTATGCGGGGCTGAAACTTCTTGTCGCCCTCTCACACCGACTCACTAACAAGGAAGTAGCCCGCATGCTAGGTCAGCGCGGAGTTCAGTTCGGCAGATTCCACACCATAAAGAAAAGCATAAATTTAGTTTAGCCCAAAGAGTTGCACTTATGTATAATTTCTATCTACATAGAATGTCAATGAAAACGCCAAATATATTAGTTGGTAATGGGGACAATTTAAGCTGTAATCATTTAATGTACAAACAGAAAAGTAGCGAATCACGCACGCTACTGCCGCCAGTAGGCCTTTGCTCTCTGAGGCCTTCAATCAGAGTAGATTTGCTCTAGCAGTGGCACTTATTAACTTCTAAACCTTGCAAACACATACCGCTGGCAGCAGAGGGCGCCACCACGTGCCTCCTTTTGTACACGTGAGACTTTTTTTTTTTAATCCACGCAACAGTTGAGAAATAACATTGAGTGATATGGCATCTGACGGATGGAATATATGTATATATTTACACTAGTCTCTGCCTCAGACGCCACGGACTGATGCATGTGGCACACTTATCTTTTTATACATACATACATACATACATACATATATATATATATATATATATATATATATATATATATATATATATATATATATATATATATATATATATATATATATATATATAATGCAGTTATGTACATTAAGTACATATACATCTCACAACAAATATGAAAATATACAACAAAAAAACGTGCATAAAGGGGGGAAAAAACCCAGGGTAAAATTGTAAAACAATTAATTAACCAAATTAAAGTGACATTGTGCCTCATAAGTCTTTTTTGCTTTTTGTTTTTAATATTGTGTAAAGTAGCACCGTATCGTTAAATTTCTTTTATAAAATGTTCACAATTTGGCTTATCTTTAGCCCATTTCTTTACATGAATATGATATTTTCCAAGTAAAATAATTAGTTGTATAAGAAAAGAAATTGTACTTTTAGAATCAATGGTATCATGTACAAAAACAAATATAACACCATACAATTCAATTTGTATTAATGTTCCAAACAACCTAGAAATGAAGTCAGAGACGTCGATCCAGAATAATCCACACTGAAATAAAAGATGAATCAGTTTCCCTATCAATTCAAATCGTTTAAATAATTCTTTAACAGGGTTAATTCTATGTAATGTTTTAAAAGATAGCTCTCTTACTTTATTGTTTATAAAAAGCTAATTTGTTATTGTCCACACTTTCTTCCACTTAATGTTTCCATATTTAAATGACCAAAAGACTGTTGAGCATGGCACATAATTCTTCTTTAACACATTTCTTATATATCTATTACTACATTTGTCTTTAATAATATTAATATCACCAATAAATATATCACTAGAAGTCATTGGTTGTTGGTCAGCATTACCAGAAGAATATCCAGAATTATGTAATAATAATACAACTTTACTTGGGATTGCATAAAAAATAACAGCAATTTTTTAAGGAACTCTTGAGTATGACAAAAGCAAACCATGTTCATTAAGAAACTGAGTAACAGTAAGTATTCCATTGTCATTATATATATATATATATATATATTGAGCACTTAGATGATTTTGAATTAATATTTAATGTCGATATGTGGTTAAATACTGTTGAAACTAATCGTGGTATTGATATCACTGCGGACTCTATAGAACAGTGGCAAGGAAAACTAACTTTACCGAGCTCTGAGAGCCCCCTAGTGGTCGGGAGCATTTCCGTTGTGTCGTGCACTTCTGGGCCACCGTAAACATACAGACGAAGAAATGTAGAAAGAAATAAATGTAGACATAAATACATTAATAAATGTGGAAATAAGTAAAAGTGAAAATAAATAAATAAATAAATGTGGGGGAAAAATACAATTATACATAAATAAGAAAATAAAAGTATAAATACTAATTTATTCATTTATTTACATTTCCTTTTATATTTATGTTTTTATTTAGTATGTATTTTTTTATTTACATTTCTTTGTATATGTATGTATGTATGTATTTATTATTTTGGCAGCTTTGTGATTCCATATTGGCATGTGCCGCTAGAACTGACATGTCTCTTTATGTTGTGGCGCCTCCTAGCGGTCTGCAGGAGTATAGCCTGATGCTATAGCCTAACGTGCATAACGATATTTAATTAATACATTGTTGCTGACATATGTTGCTGAGTTTATTTGTACAACAAAAAATGATTTTATTTATTACATAATTACATCAAATTATTTGAGTTTTTAAAATGTACTGACCACTTTTTGCACTGTAAATAAAGAAGATTGCTAGTATCTCGACATTAATTCATAATTCAAATGATTTTCAAGAACTGAGTTTTTACTCTTTTTGGAAGGACCTGAAATATTAAAGCCACAGATGAGAATCTTGGCTAAATACATGAGGAAGAGGAGAACAGCGACAGACATGACTTCATCTTCATCACTGTGTCTTTAGTGAACCGTAAGCCTCCCTGTTCTTCTTCTCACTTCTCTTCCAAGACAGTTTTACCAGCTCCAAACTATTTTATTGCCATTTTTCCCGTAATAGAACAAATGCAGGTTTATTGCTAGACCTTCATCTCATTGTTGGAACAAAGTTCAACCTTGTTAAAGCTTTATTACTGTAATTTATAAAACACTGTTCTCTCCTTTTGCTCTGTAACATTAAGAAGAAAATCCTGATGAAAACTGTATGAGGGTCATGTGACATGTCTCTGAGCTTTACTAGCATTTAAAACACTGGGTTAGAGTTACAGTATCTTTTATTTTTGATGGAGTATCTATTATTTATTTATTTATTTTTAAAATTATTATTATCATTCTTTTCAGATTTCAAGATTTCAATTTTGGTATCATTGGAAAAAATAACTAGCATGTGAAAGTAATAGGATTTAATAGGTTGATTTTATTGTATTTAATAAATGACTTTAAATACTTTCAATGCCATCACATTTATGTAATGTTTTAAAAAGTAGCTACAAACAATAAGCGCATAAAATGATCATTCTGTTTGCGTTATTCTCCAGGTTCTCTGAACCGGTCCATCTGTCTCTTTCACAGGTCTGGAGTCACTGACGTCAATCCCGTTGGGTCTAATGACCGTCTGCAGAATGATACATTTTGACAATCAAATGTTTTGGAAGGAGATGTTACTAACTTGAAGGAAGCAGCTCATCCTGCTTCAGAACAATTATGATCCAGAATGCATCATTTAATCCACAGTATATGTTAATACCTTGCTAAGAAGGACGTTTTGACACAGAAGTGAATGTGACTGATCACACACATTACGGCACAAACACACGTGACCGTGCAAAAGACCATGTGATCAAAGCTTTAGGATCCGACAAACTACTAACAAATTCTTTCCACTGTGATAAAATGCACTTCTGAAATTCTTCTTAAATTCCCTAAATGCATCAGTTTTGTGTTTCCCAAAGGCTCATTCTCACCAGGAACGATAACTATGACGACATCGTTCTGTTTATTATAAGTGCTGCTGTTTTGTCGTCTGTCTCTTTAAATCTTTAGAGCAGGATGGATTGTGATTCCAGCGATATTGTTCCTCTGTGCGTTATCGTTATAACTGTGCTGTAAACATTTAGAATGATTTCTTTATCATTATCGTTACAGTTCTCGTCAGCGGTGTGAATGGGTCTTAAGTGTTCAGATGCTTATTCTGCATTATTACGTTTTCAGAGAATTTAAAAAACGTGAATTTTAGCACTTTCTCTCATTTCTCATCAGCTGCATTAATATTCAACGTTATTACTAGTACTATTGAGATTAGGATATCTTTGGTCTAAATAGCGAGTCATTGAATAGTAAGTACCAGTACTTGTGTTTTCTAGACTAGTAAAATTTAACTAAATACTAGTCACAAATGGAATTAGAATAATCAAATTTATATTTATGTACTAATATGTAATGGTTAAGAACTATTGAAATAACTACTAGTAACTTTTGTACTATTAAAAATGGTAAAAAGGCTTGCCATACAGTGTGAATCTAAATGACAAAGTAAAGTGTTTTATACCACATGCTCGTAATTTGCTGATCAAAGGTTGAAAGTTATACATCATCTTTATTGTATGTTGAGAAATCAAACCTTAAAAAAGGTCCAAGAGTCTGAGATCAAGGCCACTGAGACGGAAAAACAACCCTCAAACCCTCTGGCTGTGAAAGAGCATGTTTTCAGGACGGGTGTGTAGATGATATTGACACAGATAAAGGGCAGATATTACAGTGTCTTCGCCGAGCAAACAATAAAACAAAAACATTCTATGAACACGTACTGTTTCATGCTAAGTGAAATGAAGAAATTCTTGCTCAATAATAATTCTGTGTAATTTGCCATTCTTAAAACATTGTTTCAGCCCACAAAACCTAATCTATAAAAATGCAAGAATATTTCTAATTCATTCTGTCATTTTAGGAAAACAATCTCATCAATCATTCAATATCTGATTACAGCATAAAGAGCCACTCTATTGTGGATATGAACAGTTGATATTTCACCCAACAATTCTTCAACCGATGGACTTACATCATGTGACCATGGGAGCAAAGCATTCGTTTTTAACCGGCACACCACTGTATGTACAGTAGGAAACACAGTGTTGAATATAAAGGATACTAATGTGAATATCTCATTCTTTACTGTCACTTTTAAACAATTTAATCCATCCTTGATGAATTCTCTCTCTCTTAGACACACTATATGTGTGTGTGTGTGTGTGTGTGTGTATATATATATATATATATATATATATACACTTCCGCTCAAAAGTTTTAGATTGGTATGATTTTTTTAATGTTTTCAAAAGAAGTCTCTTCAAAAAATACAGTAAAAACAGTAATATTGTGAAAAACTTTTACAATACATTTTTTTTACACTATATTCACATAGAAACCAGCTATTTTAGCTTGCAATATTTCACAATATTACTGTTTTTACTGTATTTTAGATCAAATAAATGCAGCCTTGGTGAGCTGAAGAGACTTTAAAACATTTTAAAAACAGCTTACTGATCTAAAACTGTATCCTGAAGGCATTGTAGTACAAAATGACATATGTTAGATTGGACACGGTGCAGAATCACAGACTGACATTCAATTCTTGTGCCTATTTCTTTCTTATATTTTTACTTTACTTGGTTTGCAACCCAAATCTGTGCAAAAATACAACATAAATCTCAAACGGATCAATCAGATACATGGATTGAGGACAACAGCTGGCCAGCAGCTAATTAATCAGTGAACCTGTGATACCCGAGCTGCCTCATCAGGAATCCACACGTGTTCTCTATGAGTCTGATGTCTCTCCTTGGCATGTTTCGCCTCCATATGTTGATGTTGGCTGGTGATATGTCCCCTTCGTACATCAAGTTATACAAGTTTGTGGAGGTGGTGAACATGAGCTGATTCAGGGCCGAAGGAGATACGGGGACTCCAAGGAAGGAGTGTATCTTCTCGGCTGTGTCTTGAGGATAATTTACAACATCCTCAAACCTGACTTGAAGATAGGACTCTTCAGATAAGGTAGATGTGACTCTGAAGACAGCGGCCGTGTGAGCAAGCCACAGGTGAGCCAGCAACAACACAGGATTGGTCTCTGACCGGGATATGAGGTGCCACAGCGTTCTGAACTCAGCTGCGAATGTGGTCGGGCACCTGTCACTGACCGTATCTTGTTTAAAAATGAGGGCTAGATGCTGAGGAATGTTCTTGAGCGAGTAAAGGCTAGGTTTGCTATTATACAGCATCAGATAAACCCATGCACGGGGGTCCCTGACGACGTAGATGGCCCTCAGAGATGGGCCGATGACTTCTTGGAGAAAGGGCAGCTTAAGAGCCCAACTGCCGCTGCACAGATTCAGGATGACACGGGCGTTAGGGTAGTCCACCGTGTGTCTCCTCAGCTCTCTCACATACTCCACATCCCTGTCGACTCGCACCCGTCCTTTCATTTCAGCCTTGGACTCTCGTCTCCTCAGTCTCTTCCTCTTGTCCTGGTAGAGACTGGCTCTTAGGGCCGGTTTCATGTGGTTGGTGTCATGGAGTGGGATATTTTGCAGGAACAAGTGCGTGTTGTGGACCAGTGAATGCAGCCAGCCCTGAATCATTTTAAAACGCCCATACTGGGCTTCTGAGCGTGTCCATTCACAAGCATCTACTAAAGAGTCAAACTCAAACTCTGTTTCAGGTATATCCAAGTGTTCTGTGGGGATGCGTAGGTAGACAAAGTCTGTATTGTTGTAGAAAAGGTGCTTAAGGATGTCCGACCCAGAGCCGGGCAGTGTTGTTATCACTACAGTGGGCAGAGGGAGTTGATGCTGGTCATGAAGTGTCATTTGTTTGCTGAGCTCCGGGTCTGTGGCGGATCCGCGCCACTTTACTCCACACAGGAGCTGATCACAGCTGTTTGAGACGAACAGGAGCTCAGTTATCCACAGCATTAAGACAGAAAGCAAAGCGTAACGCATCAGTCTGCTAAAGCAAACGTAAAACTTGCGCTGTAGGGTCAAGAAAACAATTGCCACACACAGTGTTACCCCAGCCGCAACATTCACCGTAACTCCAAAGTCGAACAGATGATTGTGCAACTTGGTCTGTTTGGGGACAAGCTGCGTCCCCAAGCCAAACCGGACAATCTGATGTCTGTCTTCCACCTTAGCGTAACCCCCAAAGCCCAGGTAGCTTGAACGTGCCCCAATGTCTTTGTGATTTGTAACTATTGAAACAATTTTCTCAGTGTTGTTGATAACGAGGGAAATTTTGAGCCCATTCTTACTGCTTTCAACGAACCTACAGTCGGAAACTTTCACGTAAGGCCCGTGCATCACATACGCCATTCTACTCACTGAATCTGTGAAAGGAAAGGTGACGTTGATAAACTGTGTCCACCTCTTTTTAAACTCTGCCTCCTGCTCAGCCTCCTGTATCTGTGTATCAGGACTGTGTCCCTGACTGTCAAACCAGAACATTTTGTAATGAGCATCCCAGACGTCCATCAATGCCCCATTGTACCTGTCTGTGAAACTATGGGGCACATACTTAAAGTCAATATCCAGATTGTGAAAGAACGCACTGACCATGTTCACTGGTGAGTCGTCTCTTTTCTCAACATGGTCCACCACCAGGAGAGTCTGTGAGTTGAGGAGAAGCAGGGCTCGGTACACACTCTTCAGTCTCATGGCGGAGGAATACGCAGTGGCCGCTTCCCCGCTCACAAACATAGAGTCTCCGTGGGCAGAAGCGGCGATCAGCTCTCCTGCCGAGTCTCCGACCCCTTCGTCTGTCCAGCGCAGCCACTTGGCACATTCGCCAAGCTGTCCTTCCCAAGGGACATTACACTGGCTTGTCGGGGAAGGGCTGAACACTAACACGTTGTTTAAGAAGCTGTATTTGGGGCCGTATAGAGCCTCGGAAACAAATACTTGCCCATTCGGGGCGAAAGTAAATGAGTTTTGGTCGGGGTGCTCATGACCGGGGTTGAAGCTGTTCCAACCGTCCACCCATGAGTAAGGCTTGGCATGGACAATGTCAAACACTGCCCGGCCACCCAGCTTTCCAGACTTAAAAGAGACAAAGGTGTTGCCTTGGGCAACAGATAAGCCAGCCCCGTAAGTCACCACACCCCAGTTTGAGAATATGTGCATCTTGGCCTTATTGTAGCCATAAGGGGGTTGTGGCGTAAGGTCGGCGTTATACCAGATAAACTCTGTGTGAAGTGTTGTCCAGCGCTGGGCCAAGGACTGACCCATGGGACCGTCTTTAGGCCTGTGCTTCCTAATCTGCTGTGCCAGCCAATTCCCTGACCCGTTTTTGATCACAAAAGAATCTAAAAAGACTAACTGGCTCTCTGGTCCGTAGAACCAGTTATAGTTTGAGTCCCCTATACCAACCGTCCTCTGGAACCCTGGAAGCAAAGTGGCATAATAAAACCAGAAATGAGTGCGCAGCCAGTTGTTCTGTGTGTTGTCTACTTTGAAGTGGCGCTGCGCTAGGAAAACATACTGCGTAATTGATTTTGCTGTGTAACTCCCGTATGCAACTCCCTCGTCCAGAGAGCCGTCTACCACATGATTTAACAGAAACATTGTCTTCTCCATGTAATTTACAGATACCTGTTTCCAAACCATCGACTCAGCGACGTCATGTGCGCCCACAACTATTGCTCCAGTCAGAATAGCGACAATATTAGTGGTTTGATGGTTCTGAAGGAACTGTTTCCCCCAGCCCCGGTACTTTGATGACTCGTAGAGCTCTCTGGTTGCAGCACAAATCTTCTTTAAGTACAGGTCTCGGCGCTGCTGGTCCAGGAGTGAGTGGATGAAGTCAAAAGCAGTAGCAAATCCAGTGAGCGAATGAGCCATTGGAACTTCATCATTGGGTGCGCTGGTTACTTTCCAGTCTGGATATTCCGACATTCGGTCCATAAACTTAATCAGGAAGTGCATGGCAGCAGTGTCCTCAGGATACAGTAAACAGTAAAGGGCCAGAGGAGGGAGGTTGTTTCCATAAATCTCATTCCATTTGCTGGTGAACTCATCATGCTTTGTGGGTGGCATGTAGAGCGGGCCGGTGGAGAGCATGGTCAACACAGCTGTCCGGATCACTTTAAAAATGTGGCTATGAGTTGTAGTTGACCTTTGCCTCAACAGTGGTATATCGTCTTGGTTAAAGTACAAGTTAGGATGAAGATTAGAGGCTTGGAGTTTCCGTAGCTCTGCTGGGTCGTTCTCAGTGAGCTGGAACTGTTCAAAGTCACTAAAAATATCTTTTCCTGAGGCATTGAAGACTCCAGAGAATGTAGGTCCCACTGCTAGAAATAGGGATGCTACAAATGTAGGCCACCCTATGGACCTCCAAGCCACCATCCACAACATCTTCCTTTTCGTCTTTTTTTTTGCTGGCTATAACGCTCGTTTCCCCCCTGATTTAATCTGGGCAGCTTCTCCCCACTTCACCTTCTCATTCAAAGGGATTTTTTTCATGGCATACAAATGATAATGGCTGTTGGTATTGACTTGGACTATAGCAAGCGTTTTCTTTGGCTTCCACAGCCTAATATGCTGTTGAAAAACAGAAACAAAATATGAGTGAAATTCTTGCAACTTACCAATATTAAAAATCAATGTAATATTAAAGGGGTTATGACAGGGGTGGGTGATATGACCAAAATCCTGCATTTTTTTCCTGGGTTGTTGCTCCACCAAAAAGTTTGATTCCAGTGAAATTTCACAATTCTCCACACCAATTTCAATATCACATCAAAAACAACACTAGACTAATATAGGTAAAAAGTCCTCAAACAATTATTGAAGTAAATAGTAATAAAATAACAAACAATATGAGGAATAAATTCAATAGAACAAAGATACAAAATAAATGAACAGTGCTTTAAGTAGCTCAGGTGGGTCTAACAGTTGCATTCAGGTAAGAAATGCAACAGAAATTGAATAAAGTCATCAAATATGCATAATTTTCTCCATACAGTGAATTATTTCACTGCTCCTGGCTATGGAAACCTATTTCTCTATTTCAGAAGGATCGATATAAGGAAAGAGGGCTGAGGCTTATTTGAACAAAGTACCTGATCTCATCAGTGGAGGACTTTGTTTGTTCAGCACATTTCAGCACAGACTGTTTATGAACCGTGCAGAAGGCCTTGCAAATAAACTGTCATTGACTGATAACTGCTGGTTTCATTCTAATCTGCTGACTTTCAGTGTTATTTGTTTTTGTTTCCGGGTATCATGCTTCAACAGACTGTAGTGTTTGTGCTTTTGAGATGATCCAGGTCAGTTTATTTATAACTGTATTTGACCAGTTACAATTATTCACCATTGTAGGCTTAAAATGAACAAAGACAGCTCCCTCTTCCTTAAAGGTGCTGATTGTGTCGAGCTCTACAGTCTGTTGCTGATCGCCACACCTTCAGTACAGCCGCCTGATGATTGACAGTCTGTCTCAGATTTGGTTTTGGTCTCATGGTCAAGGAAATGACACAAAGAAGATTGTCACGTATGTCTCTTCTCTCTGGTCTCAGTTCTTGATTCCTCCTCTTCCTCTCTAAACTCTGCCAACCTGGGCAACATTAGACCAGAGCTCAGTTTCGTCTCTCTGCTTCGACACTTTCTCTCTTACTCTACCTTTCACTCATCTCTCAGGTAATATTCCACATGCTACAATTAATTGAACATGTATATTTGTGTGTGTGTGTGTGTATTTATGATCTGTATAATGATCTGTATCTGTATCATGATTCCCAACAGACAGAGGGCAAAACCTTGACCTAAAATCACCCAATTTGGGTGAATATATTTCTTTATGTATGTGATTATGCAGGAAATATTAAACATAAACATATATCATTTGAATGTACAATAAATATTCGATCTGCATTAAAGTCACCCTGTGGTGAAAAATAAAGTTTTTAATGTTGCTTATATGTTTATGTGGTGTTGCTTTAGGACAAACCATGTGCGAATTCATAAGTCAGCACCATTGCTGATTTTTTTTAGTGCTCTAAAAACGTGGTTTGAAATCACTGGTGTTTCTTACGTCACAAACTGCCTTGTAACCAATCACATCGACGTGTGGGCGGGCTTTAGCATATCATTAACTATGACTGCTCTGAAGCTTCTCTCAAGAGAAGGTTATCCCGGTATATTTTTCTGTTGATATGAAAATGTGGGTATATTTAGCAATATAGCGGGTGTTTGATATTATGGTGTTATGATGAACTATATGCCTTTCTCCACTGAGGTTCTGAGTTGTTTAAAGTGTTTCTAAGGATACTGATTGTTAGAAAACACTGTCTGACTCATGAATGGGAACATGGTTTGTGTAACATTAGCAACACATTTTTAACTGTTTGATAACGTAGTCAAGCAAAATGCTAATCATATTAATTAGCGTTGTGTCCGACGTTGTAAAGAGCGATACCATTGTGCAGCGTTTACCTCAGTAAGTTGACCGAGCGGATCTCTGAGCTCGTGCGAGTGAGTGGAGGTGGGGCTAATTAGCATATTTATAGATCCATGTATACTAAATGAAGCAAGGGTGTAGAGTTACATTCAAGCTATTTTGAGGCTTTTTTTTTTTTTTCACAGGAAAAATTTTTAAATATGTCATTTTGGTGATCAAAGACGAGTTTTAATGGATACAATTATTGACTACAGGGGGACTTTAAGTGTTTGACATTATATATATATATATATTATAACCTACAGAGCAGCAGAGAATAGTGCACAAGTATGCAAATTAGGACGCAATTTAGTTTTAAGTAAATGTTACCATAATGCTACTATTGTATTACAATATAGCAAAATTCTAGAAATGCTCTAACTGATTATTTCCCTTGCTGATACTAGTAGCAGGGGGTTGTAAAAGACAAGAAACGTGCAGGTTTTTTGAACCATTATACTATTAACGCTTCTTCATTTCACAACATGAATCACTGTCATGAAATAACACCCACAGCAGGGATTCAAAACACCTGAAGACTTCAGCCAATCAGAACACTGAACTGCAGCTCAAAACTGAGAGAAATCGGCCATGTATTACTACATACATTTCTGCAAAAGTCCTGTCATGACCCCTTTAACATCAGTCTGTGAACAGCAGTGAACTTACATGTGGTAAAGAGCTCAGAAAATGTCCAATCTGAAATCTGCAGAGAGAATGAGATGATGAGTGATGTGTGGTGTGAGGTGTGAGTCAGTAATCCATTCATTTGTAAGAAAAATCCGACCTAGTTGTCTGTAATCCATTAAACTGAGCTGCCAGGTGATGTTTGTGATTGTGAGTGTGTGCACGCGCATCTGCCAATCATCGTCATCATCATCATCGATCCTCCATCAATCAGCCCGATCATAGCTCTGATCATAACACACACATACACGACATGATCATGATGCATCACTATCTGACATTCTCAGGAGCGGATCTGTATTCCTAAGGAGTAAAAACATGTCCGTCGTCTGTTATCCATCGGCGGACGCGCGCATTCACCGTGCACTGCAGACAGATGTAGAAAAAGAACGCAAGTTAATGGAAAGTTCGAGTAGAAACGGAGAAAAGGCACAATCCACGGCATCTTGAATAACGGATATTCCAGTGTCCGTCTAATGATCCTCAGAGATGACACTTCTGATGTCTGTTTGTCCGCATCCATCTGCTAACGCGTGATTTCATTGCGTTCACCGCGCCTGATGTTCAGCGCGTTCTGCCATTTGTCTGCGGCTCCGTCGATGACACTGACGTTACCATAGCGACCGCTGACGGTAGGGGGCGCTCTCTCTCTCTCTCTCTCTCTCTCTCTCTCTCTCTCTCTCACACACACACACACAGATATGGTAGAAAATTCTTACAAAATTGTTCTTTAATAATATATATGATACAATATAACCCAACCTAACCCTAACCTCAATTAATACCTAAATACAAAAAAGAAATAACATAATCAATAAACTTCCTTTTATAAAAGTGCACGTCCAGACGATTTACGACCAGCAAGAATACAAAGGCAGAGATGAAAAGACATTTGCTGCTCATTATCACAAGTTAAACTCTATTGAGACTTAAAGTCACCATGAAATGAAACAGATTATTCTTGTTTTTGTGGAATATTGCAGTGTTTGTTATTTGTTATCATTATTGTGTTAAATTCGTGTTCCTCGTAATCTTGAATCAGAACCTCTTCTCTTCTCTGATGATGAGGGCGGGGCAACCTGTCACTCACATGAGATCCACCAATAGCAAACCACAACCATCCAATCAAAATCAAGCCCCGCCCTACATTTGTTCTTGTTTGAGAAGCGTTTCACTCGGATATACGACACAATAGAGAAGAACAGACTAACTTCCTTTTCATGCTGAATTTAAAGAGATCTGCTGTTTTATTGTTCTTTCCTCATCTGCTGATATCAGTCCTGTCAGGTGTGTGCTTGATCATGTCAAATACAGTATATCACGCACGCACCATCTCTGTCTCCTTGTGTTTGTGGACGCTGTGTTCATGAGTCTGTGTGTGTAATAATGGGCAAACATACTGAACATCAACACAATAGACAGCATGAATGCTTATTAAAAATATCATCAGAGAGATTTCGACTCTTTGCATTTATTATTTTCTCTCTGATCTTCCTGTTCTGCTAGCTCAAGGTTTCTCCGGTTTCTGCTCAGAAATTCTCATCTCAGCGTTTCTGATTCCTGCGTTGTGACATAAAAGATTATTCAGTATCATTTTGGGTTATGAGCTTCATGTATAACTATCCACAGCCTGACCTTTTTAAAGATACTTTGTCTTAGATGTTTCTCCTTCATGAAAATAGATACATTTACATTTAATCATTCATTCTGGATCAGTTGCAGAGGTTTGGCAGTACATGCTGGAAGGACTGCCAAGAGAGCATTGGACGAGGAGTTGTGTGGAATGCTCCGATAGGAAGGGCCTGATCTTCCTAATGTTGTATAAGGCAAATCTGCAGGACCAATGTGATCTGTGAAGTTTAACTGATCTTCAATCACATCTCCAAGGTTCCTGGCTGTCCTGGATGGAGTTATGGTTGACAAACCTAGCTGAATGGAGAAGTTGTGATGAAGTGTTGGGCTGGCTGAGACCACAAGCAGCTCTGTCTTCACAAGGTTGAGTTGAAGGTGGTGGTCCTTCATCCAGCAAGAAATGTCTGTCTGGCAGGCTGAGATGCGAGCAGCTACTGTTGGATCATCTGCTTGGAATGAGAGGCAGAGTTGTGTGTCATCAACGTAGCAGTGATAGCAAAAATGACATGTAGATGGAGAAGAGAAGCGGTCCAAGCACTGAGCCCTGAGGTACCCCAGTAGCCAGATGTTGCGTCTAAGACACCTCACCTCTCCAAGATACCAGACTAGTTGTTGTCAGACTGTGCTGTGTAGGAATGGTAGCAATGAATGGAAGAAGAGATACCAGTCTGTAGTTTTCTAAAATATGTCATAATTGTTGACATACAGTAAAAGTATAGAGCTATATGTTTTATTTGATCGTGGATGGAGTATCTTCTGCAGTGTAAACATAATTCATGAAAATGTTGAGAAACTCTAGAGGAGACATGAGCCAGATTACCAGGGTCTGTTTCAGTGGATGTAAGAACATATCTCAATGTAATATCAATGTTAATATAATTCTGTCTAGATAAAACAATTCCAAGAAAAAAAATTCAGATCACTAGTCCACGTGAGCTGCTGCCGAGATCCGGCCTGTGGCGTGGCACTGCTCTCTTGTGGTTTAAACCAGTCTAAAACAGTCTGTGCTTGAAAAAAAGTCTAAAACTCTACTTCCAGGAACCAAAAGCAACACACAGACCAAGTCTTAGAAGTGCACAACCATGCTAAAATGACCTTCATTAAAATGTAATATTAATTAAAATCATAACACTTCTCAATTCATAAATTTGATTCCATTTTTTAAAAATGAAAATGCATCTTTTTCCTCAGAGCACAGTTATGTGATCTATCTTGCAGATTGATGGAAACATGATCAGCCAGGTTTAGTAAATATGAACTTCCACCAATCAAAAAGTAACGAGCGCATGGTAAACGGCAGTTCATTTTAGATCCTTTCTTGTGAAATCCGAGAATGAAATCCTACATGACTATACTTGGGTATGTTAAGCATTGTGTGTTGAGTTTAATTTTTTTTAACTTTTTATTTATTTTTTATTATGTTTTTACATTTGGATATCAATATTAATATTGGATACAAATTTACACTTGAAAGACTAAACAGGTATGCTGTAAATGTCATGTTATCATTTTTAATTGAAAGATGGTATTACTGCGATTGTCACGCGAGGCTGTGCGTAGGCTGTTTTTGGTTGTGTCCTTAAATCTACAATAATTTGTGCTAATTATGTTGGCCATCCCTTCTCCACATATGTAAATAAAACTTTAACTGAGTCAGTTGCCCAGTTTATTTAGTGAAATGCAGCTGCTACCATGAGTAACTTTTATCTTTGACAATTAAATTTAAAGTGCAAATTACTATATGGTCACTGTAAGACTCTCACAGCACAGTGAGCCGATGAAAACAACCATCATGATTATACATGATGAGACTTTAATGAATTACAGCGCTACAAAATGGACTTTTGTGATTGGTATGCATCATTTTGGCAGAAATGTGCTGCTGATGATAGGCTCTTTGTAAATATTTGGACGTGACAGAAAAGTAGCATTTTATTTTTGTGTCCTTGTTACATGTAATTGCTATAGTAATAATTATAAATTATGCATAATTTCATGCAATTAAACCTAAACCAAGCCCTACCAGTAAGTACACGTTGCACATTAATATTACTCAGTACTTAAATGCAAAATTACACTATAACAAGAACATACTTTAAAATGAAGTATAAGCCAAACATTTTGCTAGATTAAGGAGCCGACACATCTTACCCGACTCTCCCCTAACCATATGTAAAAAATAACAAATGTCTGGGCTGAGGGGAAAAGGACTAAATATTTAATCAAAAACAGCAGTCTGATAATGAAATATAACAAACACAATTCTCACATTCAGTTAATTATAATCGCATACAAAAATAATCAGTGTGATCTAGTCAAAGTCTACTTTATCATGATATTGCTGTGAGGGAAGGACACAGAACGAGAGAGAGACAAAGAAACATTTAATGAACACAGCACAAACAATAAGACAATTGATCTGTCAAAATATGAGAATCCCTAACAGCAAAAACAGGCATTGAAGGGAATGTGAAAGCGAAGTTAGCAGAGACGTCAACATTAGTTCATTACTACAGGCTGTGACGATTCAGCAATGTTCTTGTGCAACAACAGCTTTGGCTCAAACTGCAAATGCCACCTTGTAAAAGTGTGTGTGTGTGTGTGTGTGAGAGAGAGATCAGCGGCCTGACCCGCATCTCTTGCGCTCTCTCTCTCTCACACACACACACACACACACACACACACACACACACACACACACACACACACACACACACAATTGGCAAAAGACTTGTAACAAAAGCTCCGCTCCATCCATTTCCCTGGACTGTATTTTGTCACATGCACACTCTGAGAACAGTGAGAAGTGATCAGCTGAAGTTTTGGGAATCTGAAAAAGTCTTCACCTTCATTTTTCATGAATGCAATAAACAGTTTCTGAGGAAATGTTGGTAATCAGTGCTGAGAACCGCTGACATATAAAGCCTTTTCTATCTATAAAACACATACACTGACACGGCTTGCTTTAAAATGTTGAATAGCACCCTACAGAAGGAAAGTCCACATTTGATTTGCTTCAGGATCCAGACTAAAGAGTTAACCTAATCTTGCTGTGTGTTCTGTTAATGTGTTCAGTGCATATGATCAAAATCATCACTCGACTGAGAAATAAACAAGCTCTTACCAAGTCCATCGCCACTAGATTAGATTTCCATTTAACTTTGAATCCTTCTACATTCAGTCAGATTACCTTCACGTAGAGAGCAGGAAAAAACATGGATGTGTGGTTATAATTTTATGAAAATGGCAATTAATTTTATGTAAGACAATCCTCTGTAGATAAAGTCTTTGATACAACAATAACTGCACTTTCAAAAAACAAAAAAAAGATGCGTCCATTCAGATATCAATCGTTTTCTCAAGTTTCAACCGTTTCAAGATTTACAAAGTGACTGTAGGACACGGATCATTACAATAATGATTATTAAGAAGCACAAAGGACTACTGTCACTTGACTTTAAAACAGTTTGTTTTCTGTCCATGTGCCTTTTGTAAATCATACGTGGAGCTCCACTGCTCGTCTCCAAGTTGTCGCAATCAATCTTAGAATCTTAGAAACTTAGAATTTGATGGACATTTAGGAAAATTCTGAAAATAAAGAAATGGGAAAATGAAAATAATCCCATGAAAACCAGTGAAAAAAATTCTAGGCCATCGTCTCCTCTTCTGAGGCGCTCACTCTCTCTCCGTTTGTTTCTCCACCTTTGTTAATCAACCTTCTTTTCACTTGGATTCTTTTGTTGAATCTTTTCTCCCTCTTCTTCTGTGTTTTCTGTTCCAGCTGTTAGTCGCTGCTGCTCTTCCTCCTCACCCTCCTCTTCCTCTTCATCCGTGAAGCCGTCTCTCTTCATCAGCTCCATGTCCTCCGTCCCGTCATCAGACTCGGCGGTGCAGATGCCATAGCACATGAGGCTGATGACGCCCAACGGCAGGCCGAAGAGGAAGCAGGCGAGCAGCGGAGAGCTGCGGAACACCGACTGCAAACACAGAGAGAGAGAGAGATGAGACACAGCGATCATTCCTCTCATTCAAACACACTGGAACATCTGCAGGGGTTAACAATCTCATTTCAGTCCTGCACAAAGAGGTCTATGGGAACATCCAAACCATAAAATGACTAAAAACAACTTGACAGTTCAAATACAGGTGGACAAAAAAAAAAAGTTTTATAAAATCACAAACCTCAAATTTCAGCCATCAAACCATTTAAGAAAAGGGATAAGTCAAAAAGTATGATTATATTTATTTTCATTTAAAATATGACAAGCTGAATGAAGATGCAGTTTCAGTCTCTGACAGCAGGTGGCGTTGTTCCCTTTAGAAACTCTCATTGTGTCCTAGGTAATGGGAATGTCTTCTGCATGACCGGTGTCTGAAGCATGTGTCAAAAGACGACAATAACATTGGCTGGCGACAGCCTATAACGTCACTACTGGTGCGACCAGGGTATAAATAGGGCACCTGTAGTTCATGTCATCCTCTTGCTTGTCTTCAGGAGCCGTTTGACGTGTCGAAGGCAGTATGGCAGCTAAATCTTTCAGGAAGTGCATTCATCAGTTTCAACGCTGACACCTGATGACACACATGAGCTGGGCGTGATATGCTTGAGCGAGGAGCATGCATGCTCAGTCCTCAAGAGTTTCTACATGAAGAAACTCCGCTATCGTTTGTCCCTTTTTCGAAGGAATTGGGACAATCATCTGTGCCCCGCGGATCAGGACCTGCTTCAGCCGAGTCGAGGAAACTGAGATTGTGTGGCTCTCAGATGGAGCTAGCCGAGGAATTTGAGAGAGGTATGGATACTTCTCAATTTTTGGTAGCTGACGAGGGCGAGCTGCTGCATGAGCATGTGTTATCGCTCACATCCTCTGAGCCGGCAGTGAGTTTGCTCCTGGCTTCAAGCCAAGAAGAGCAGGAATGTGGCTGCTGAGGAAGATGTTGTTTCTGAATCATTGCAGCCTTCCTGACCCAGATACGAGGAGATCCTGGAGGTTGTCTCGTGCCACAGACAGAATAGATTTGCCGTGGCGGCACGAGAGATGCGAGCTTGCTCCCAGTCGATTAGACGAGCGATATCTTTCCAGACATAATTGCCCAGCACTCATGAGCCTTCCATTTCTTTCCAATCTGCATGCTGAGATGGAAAGATCGTGGAGGAAGCCATATTCGGCTTATATTCAATGCCACCAGTTGAAGAGATGCTTGCTAGCTATCTCTCGCTGGGAGAGATGTCACGTTTGAATGGTAGAGCGTACGCGGCAGGGGTGAGGCAGGGGCTGCACCGCATTCAATGGCTGTGTTGCAGGCTTACCAGGCTGACCTGCTGAAAGACCGGGACCAGGGTCAGGAGCTCCCCCCGAGGCGGAAGCAGAGCTGCACCGCACTACAGACCTTGATTACAGACCTCGAATGGGCCTGGCCCGTCTTGGTCTGAGGAACAAAGACCGGGCCAGAGGATGAGTGCCACCACTCGCAGTCCTCCTCCTTCTCTGAGTAGATCGCAGAGGAGGAGAGACGCAAGGAAAAGAATGCAGGATTTGAGGGGAGTAATACAGAGTAAACGCTCCCAGCATTCTCAGGATGCAGAGGCCAAATAACATCTGCAACGCCTAACCTAGCAATGCCAGTTAAAGACAGTTATCCAAGGAGGAAGCGTTGTTAGATTTAGAGAGTCATCATGCTGAGACCTCCGCTCCGCAGAGCTCCGCATTAGATAACCGGTCTAAGTGGTGTGGCTCTCTGTGAGCCTCCTTAGTGAGGTGGTCTTTTAGTGTAGAGCGTAGTTAGGCTTCCTCTCGCTACAGGGGGTCGCTGAAGCCTCCACTTTAAGAGCTCCATGAAGGCAGTACATTGGGTGGTAGGCTCTCTTTTGGAGACTCCCTGGATAACGGTCTTCAAGGTGGCGTTGCGTCCTGCTGAGGCCTCTTCCCCAGAGCTGTGCTTGGATGGCAGTATCGAGTGTTAGGCTTCTCTTTGAGCCTTCTTGATAAGCAGTCCTTAGAACATAGCTACACCTCCTCTCGCTTCAGAGAGTCTTTTTGCTGAGGCCTCCGTTCTTAGAGCTCCTCTGAGTGTTGCTAGGTCTCCCTTCGTGAGACCTCCACTTGTCAGGGGTGTGTGCACTGTGACTGGCAGGATGTTTCATCCTTGGCCATGTTCCCTTTAAGGTTTTTTTTAATATCAGGCCCTGAGCTAAGCTGCCCTTTATAGCCGGGGTTTCTGGCCCTAGGGAATAGAGTCAATGACGACCGCTGGTGCGCACCAGTGGACAGGGAACTGCTGTGACTCCAGTTAGTTCCGGTGAAATTACTGACTCATGTCGCAGAACTCATTCGTTAAGCATGGTGGAGTGGGCATTTGTTCCCCGTTAGCGTCCTAGGACACAGTGCGAGTTCCCCTTCTGAGGGAACCATGGTTACATTCGGAACCCGAGACAATTTCTGAAGCAGGTCCAGTCAGCTCAAAGACATACTCAGCCTTCAGCTTCAGCAGTTTCTAGCGTAAAAGCTGATGACTGCCGTCAAAATAACACAAAAATTTATATTTTAATTAATGGTTTATTTAAACTGAGTTTGTTATTTTCTTAACTTCAGCTCACCATAATTGTGGATCTGGCATCAAACGCTACACGCTTGATTCTCTGGAATATCCCATCTCCTCCATAAGCCTGTTGGGAATATGATGCAAGATGTTAATCATCTGAACTAAATAAACTTTTTGGATTGGATAAATTGGGGTAAACTGTACTTATTTTGTCTTCTGGGAAACATGTAAATATCTCATGTAACTTTCAGGGTTATTAGCATCAACTAAAGCTACTCAAGTGTTCGCTCTGAATTTAACTCGTATCATTCAGTTGTGAAAAGAAATGATTTTGGCAGCACTTTACAACTGGGTTTCGTTTGTTAACATTATTTAACTATATTGGTTAATGAACTAATAATAAAAAAATACTACTAAAGCATTTATTAATCTCAGTTCATGTTAATTTCAACATTTACTAATAAATTATTAAAAACAAACGTTGCATCTAACGTTAACCAAGATTAACCCATACTGTAAGAAATGTATTACTCATTGTTAGTTAATGCATTAACCAGTGTTAATTGAACCTTATTGTAAAGTGTTACCCAGATTTCTTAAGATGATGTGATTCGAGTGACTGAAGCATCTCGCAGACACAGAGAAAGAACTGTGAACCCTACTGTAAACTCGTATGTGATCAGACGTGGTGCTGTTACCGGAGCGCTGCCGTCCAGAACACTGTTGAAGAACTGCAGCATCTGCTCAAGACTCTCCAGCGGTTCATCCGGCAGGAAGTACTGCTCGTTTGAGGTGTTGAGGATGATGATGTTGGGCACAGACACCTCACTACAGCCCAACAAGATGAAGAGCGTGAGTGCTGATGTTACAGTATATACAGTATATCATGACATGCAAATTATGTTATCTATCACATAACAATTTTCCCATCATCTAACCTTTGTGCAACCTTCAGGAAATAAGCCATGATGTGCGAAGCTGATCCACAGACACTCACCTCATGATCAGGCTGTTGATGTAGTCATTACCGTCCATGTGGCCGAACTGGAAATCCCTGGAACGCAGAAAGCAAGACCACGTGAGACCCATGTGACCTACTGCAATCATGAACGCCTGTAAACTACTGTACTGTAAGTGCTGTGCTGATGTGGGACTGAGCCTCATTACAGAAAGTGACACACACAGCAAGGGCAAAAACAACATTCACACGATATATTCTGTGTCAGCAGTCACACGCTTTCCTACACGCAGCGGTAATCTACGGTTTGGTTGACTACCTACTGTTAAATGAGTATCAGAGCATTCACATCAACACTGAGGCATTTGACACTTTCATCCAAAGCAACTAACATTACATTCAAGGTAGACATTTACATCAGTTCTTGATTTCCCGTGACCTTGTCGTTTGACAAAGTCAAATCAGATCGAAAAAAAGACGCTGGCGACTGTCAGATCACAACGTGATCAAGCCTCTTCTCCACTGACATCCATTCAAACAAAGACAACCGGTTTCACTGTTGATGCCCAAATCATTGTCATGATGACAAAATTACACCCCAGCATATGATTTCATAAAGATAAAATTCCCCTGCCAGTATACTGGGCAAATGTACAACGGGTAATGATAAAATATTACAAATAAGTGTACTGATGCACTGTGGAAAACCTGCAACTGTTACTTAAAATAACTTTTTCTACCTGATTTAACCCATAAAAATGTTTTGCTGGTTTAAATTAATTTATTTTGATCTGATCTAAAAAATATTTTTGACTTGAATAAATTACTAACATTACTGCACCTGATGAAATATTATGGAAAAACTGAAAATGTGCAGTATTGTGACCACAAGCGGAAAACATGGGAAATTCACATATTTTTCTGTCAGGGAATCAATTTTCTGAGTGACAATAACATGTTATCTCAAAGGGTTTGCGGTCGAGGCTCTGAATCAACGCTACTGAAGATTTGAAGGCTGGTGTTTCTGAGAGTCTCTCACCTGTTGAACTGATCCCTGTGCTCCGCAGCCACTCTCTGGATCAGACCCTTTAACCTGAATTAAAAGGAATCAATTCTATAGTCAATTATTCAAGCACTAAAGAACAGGACAGACATCGCAGTCATTCAGTGGGACGTCTGTACCTAATGCTTTGCTCTGTTGGATCTTTCTCGTCAGTAATGGCAATCGCCACCAATTTACCTGTCACGCAGAAACAGAAAGAAAGGAAAACAATAGCCATAGTTTCAAGACAGAAAAAAGCTCTTGCTGACCAGCTTTGAATAATTTACATTCATCAAGGTGCTAAAGAAACCCAATCTAAGCTGAAATATGCATGTTATGTGACAAGGTTACTCTAGAAGTGCTCTTTCTATCCAGCATATGCTATTCTACCTCTAATGCTATCCATCATCTGAGCAAAAGCTCATGTGTGGTTTGATGTTCTGCGGTCACTCACCGGTTTCTCCCAGCTCATACAGCGTGAAGCCATCGATCGGCAGGTAACTCTGAAAACGCTCGCGATTTACCCAGGATGACAAGCTGCCGTCTTCATACTCTGAAACAAAACATGAAGCTGCTGTTATTATGCTGAAATGAAGAATCTGTGGAAACAGCAATGATGCTGACTGGCATGAACATAAACTAGACGATGGTTTACAGTTTTCTTCGCTTACCATCATACGTGAAATAGGTTCCATCTTTGAAGACGACCACTGAAGGCAATTCAGGCAGAGTCACGGACTACAGGAAAAGAAGACATTTAACGGGAGTTCTCATGTGAAGAGTATTTAAACACAACAGACGTGGACATATGAAAGTACAGGCAGCTGTTTCTGAAAATGACTCGCTTCACCTCCGTTAAGACGTCTTCCGACGCAGAGAAGAAATACGTGTAGACAATGAGCTCAGACGCCACCTCGATGTACTTCTCCTGAAATCACAACAGCAACATTAATGTGATTGATAGAGGAGTTAAAGGTGTGTGTGTGAGAGAGAGAGAGAGAGTGTGTGTATGTCTGTGAGTGTGTTCTTGTATGGTTTATGAGGATGTAAATGTGCATAATGACATGAGTATTACAACGTTTATTGTTCAAGCATCACCTGAAAACAGCACAGACTGAAAGGTCAATCTTGAGATTTAAGAATCCGTATCATTGATATTGTCAACCCAGCTAGCATAACACAGCCGACACATTTAACAGTTGTAGTTTATTCATGTTGTGTGCGTGAAATAAATGCTGCTTAGTCAAAATGCGCCATCGGAGAAGTGCTAATTAAACGTCACTGTTTCGGCCATAATTTTTCGGTAGATTACATTTCGGTGCGTTCCTTTTAGCATAACACTGCACGATAAACTGTGATGCACTGCATAAGTTGTCAATGGAAGTTCATAATTCGTTTTTGTCATGATATGATTTGCTATTTCAGCATTTTTACATAATTAAATATGGTTTTTATAATATGAGATAACTGAGAGCATGTCATTTGCTAACTGGAAAACACTAAAAACAGCACTTTTAGCAGGTGTTTTATAACCCAGACCAACAGACACATTATTAATAACTGATAAAATGACATTTGAGGTGAACACTAACGCAACTGTTCATTTACGGTGTGTTTGTTACTTTTCTGACCTCGTATATTTGTCTCAGTGAAGTCTTCAGCCTATTTAAACACCTAAAGCTTGTTGACAGACTCCCTCTGTCAGTCACACTCTTCATTTCAACACTTTGTCCATTTATTTTGCCTATTGTTAATATTACTGTTGCTGTTTTATTGCTGTGATAAAATGATAAAACTCAGCTCTGCATATTGGTTATTGGACATGTAAACAGAAAAAAATCAATATTGATCAATCTCTAATTAAGTATCTGTATTAGTTTTAATTTATTATGGTGTGACATTAGTACTGAGAAACTATTGTGTGAATACTGAAGGAGACACATGACAGTTTCAGTGACAGCCAGAAATCAAAGCACTCACACGCTCACCTATTCTGTGATGATTATTGATCTGATGAAACAGCTGATAAACTGACACACTTGTGTTTACAGGAGAATGAAAGGTTCACACACTGCTGTGTTTCTATCAGAGGATTTCAGCTGTCTGCGAGGTTTAACCACACACAGGAACTAAAAAAATTGATTCACAAACCAAAAGTTTCACAAAGTCAAGTGGAGATATGAAGATCAGCTCACTTTAAGAGGAGATTCCCCTCCAACATACAGAAACAGCACACTGTGCCGCTTCAACACGTGCTCAAACATCTGTCTGCTCGGGAGGGATCGCACCGCCGGTCTGAAACACACACACACACACACACACACAAATGAGAACATGGCATTGTGTGAGGATCTTTTTCAGGTTTATCTAGGAGTGCCATGAGTGTCCAATCCTGCAACCTTCCTGCAGTTTAGCTTCAACCTGCTTCAACTCACCTACTTATAATGCACCCTAAAACTATGTACTCTCTGTGAATAAAAAGTACATAGTGTAACAGACGCAAGCAAGTTTTAGTACAAACTACATCATCATAAAAATGCCTTGAAACCACAGACCGCTTTGGCATCCTGTCACAGTTAATGTCCTCATACACACTCTGCATTTCACTTCATTTCTGCTACTCAATTCTTCTTACAGTACTGGGGAGAAAACAAGCAGCCGGTCGTGGGTCTTTCATGTGGAGATCTCTGCTCATGTTTACTGCAGTTTATAGTCAACAGCCAAACGTGTCAGTTTCACTGTGTGTTGTTGCAGATGACATATTTTTAATCAGGCTAGATATTGATTTTTAATCACTCAAGAGGTCTCATCATGACGTCTCTACTGAACCGTCGGTCCCACATTCACCTCTGCAGGAACAGGACTGATCTATAAGAACGGATGACTACATTAATATAACCCACATACAGTTGCATGATTTCTGTGAAAATGTGCAAAATTTTAACAAAATAAGAGAGATCATACAAAATGCATGTTATTTTTTATTTAATACTGTCCTGAGTAATGTATGTTACATAAAAGATGTTTACAAATAATCCACAAGACAAAAAAAAAGCTGAATTTATTAAAATAACCCCATTCATAAGTATGTGAACCACTGATTCTTAACACTGTGTGTGGTTACCTGATGATCCACGACTGTGTGTTTGTTGTGTGATGGTTCTTCACGGGTCTCTTGTTTATTCTGAGCAGTTAAACTGAACTCTGTTCTTCAGAAAAATCCTCCATCTTTTGCATATTTGAACCCTTTCCAGCAGTGACTGAATGATTCTGAGATCCGTCTTTTCACACTGAGGACGACTGAGGGACTCAAACACAACTATTAAAAAAGGTTCAAACATTCACTGATGCTCCAGAAGGAAACATGATGCATTAATAGACAGGGGGTGAAAACATTTTGAATTTGAAGATCAAGGTAAATTGTATTTCATTTGTCTTCCGGGAAAAATGTAGGTATCTTTTGTCGCTTCCGAAGGGCAGTACTCAATGAAAAAAATGTATATTTAAACAAAATAAGAAAAATTTGGACATCTTCATCCTGTTTAAATGTTTTCACCCCCCGACTCTCAATGCATCGTGTTTCTTTCTGGAGCATCAGTGAATGTTTGAACCTTTTCTAACAGTTGTGTTTGAGTCCCTCAGTCGTCCACAGTGTGAAAAGACGGATCTCAAAATCATTCAGTCACTGCTGGAAAGGGTTCAAATATGCAAAAGATGGTGGATTTTTCTGAAGAACAGAGCTCAGTTTAACTGCTCAGAATAAACAAGAGACTCGTGAAGAACCATCACACAACACACACACAGTCGTAGATCATCAGGTAACCACACACAGTGTTAAGAATCAGTGGTTCACCAATGGCTAACCCTAACCCTATACTTATGAATGGGGTTATTTTAATAAATTCAGCTAATTTTTTGTCTTGCGGATTATATGTAAACATTTTTTATGTACTCAGGACAGTACTAAATAAAAAAATAACATTCATTTTGTATTTTCTCCCTTATTTTGTTAAAATTATTAAAATTTTCAGATTCTGCAAGTGGTTCACATACTTTTTCTTGCAACTGTATATATGTAGTGTTAACTTCCCACATTCACTTCACTGTGCCATATTCACAGGAGTTGTTAAGTGTAAAAAGATAGTGGTATTTACACAAATTACTGTTGTTTGATATGAACTCAAGACCAGTTATGGATGTCAGAACAATCCTGCTGCAAAAAAAGTCATAATGTACATATGGTTTATAACCATACATTGAATTATGTCCAATAGCTTTTAAAACATTTAGAAGATGTAAAAAAAAAAAATCAACAGTGTTGGTATTAATTTCTCACCCAGCCACTCTGTTGGCGAACTCGATTATGTCGTCTTTGGTTCTCGGTCCTTTGTAATTATATGCCAGCTCGCCCTTCAGCCTGAGAGAGAGAGAGAGAGAGAGAGACTTTACTGATTTCAGAAACAAATCTTTATTTAATCAACAACGTAAGCATATGTAAGGGATAATCCATGACTAGATGTGCACTGTAGGCGATGTGAAGTTCATTAAGATCGTGTGATTTACACCTACAGAGGGTATAAGAGTCTACACACCCCTGCTCAAACTGCAGCTTTCTGAGATGTAAAAAATGGAAGTAAAATCATGCAAGATCTTTTTACACCTTTGATGTAATATTGAAGCCAACAAAATTCATGTAACGAAAGATCTGTTTGCATAAATATGCAAATTTTTCTAGTAACTCTGAAGAGCTCGATCAGCTTGCTCAGATGTCTTTGATGGGTAACAGGTATCCAAAGCACAGATCTCAGATCCCACTGCAGACAGCACGGTTACGCAGGTTTGCACTGAATGCACAGCATCAGGAAGATCCCTTCTTATAACCGAACATTCAACAACTTCTTGTCCACCTCGTCTTTTCTAGGCTGGACTACTGCAACACTCTTCTGGCTGGACTTACAACATGTGCAGGTAAACCTCTACAAATGATCCAGAAATCAGCAACACAACTGGTCTTCAAAGTCACACCACTGTTTATGCGTGTATATATAAATATTAGATGTATTAACCCTCCACTGTCATGCAAATGATGCAATGTGTCCTAAGATATCGCTCCAGCAACTGCTGTTGTTTATTCAAACACCCATAAAGGACAGTTTTCTATGGTTACAGAAGTACACAAGACTATTGCAGTCATCTCCAGAGAGCGCGGAGTCACCCGACAACATCCCAGTCCTGCTCTCTCCCGCACTGTCAGCGTCTGACAGCCAACAAGACCAGAGACTCTGACAGACCCGTGGCTTATATGAATCTTGAATGTTCAGCTGCTAGATGGAGGTTTATGATTGACAGATATAAACTGGAAACCCCAGAGTGCGGATAAAAGCGACAATATAACAAAGGAAATGAATAAGTATAATGATAAAAATGTACTTTGGCAACGTTTTCTTGGGGGAGAGACTTTGTCCTTCATTAGGCGAAGCATTAGCCTCACGGGAAGTTTCATCAACACCTGCCTCCCCTGATCCCAGAATCCCACGGGAATGAGCTTCACTCCCGACTCCATACAGATGCTCCGACTCTCCAATCGTGTAGTTTAGTAATGATGGAAATAATAGATTGAAAAATAAAGCTGCAAGCAGTAATTAAGGGGTCAAGCACCACAGAGGCAGAATGAGGAGCTTAAAATCACGGCATGGACAATCAGACCATCTGCAAAAACAAGACATTTGGAGACAATTTTTAGCAAAATGGTTGAAAGGCCATAAATACATTCACTTGTAATGTGCCATAATTGCCTGTTACTTTTGAACAATAGGCGGAGCGGACACCATATTGATCTGGTTTGGTCAGTGTTGGGTGACAATTACACACACAAAGTTTGGTGTCTTTCCAGAGATACAGCCTCAGATGCAGTTTGGCAAAATCAAAATGGCGGACAGAAACTTCGGCCGACTATGGCAAAATTGGAATCTATGTTCCCGGCGTGACCCAATGAATCTATTAAGACCAGTTTCATTACAATAGGCATGCTGCACAAAATCTAAAGAGACCAGTCTCGTGATTTTGTTATATATCCTAATCATTTTTTAACATGTATTATACTTTAATGAGCTCATTGTTTTTACATTAAATCAACACATTGTTTAAATACATTGTTAGCTAACCGCATGATTTATATACATTTCTGAAAATGCATAATTTGGACACAGTCCCCTCTGATAACAGATCACTCTAAATTGTAATGTTGACATGCATTTATTTTGGCGTGTTCTTTGTCGAACGGGTTTGCGTGTTATTCGAGAACGGTTCGGCGAATCAACTTCGATTCCATGTTTTTTGTCGGCATGGTCTGAAGATGATCTGATTCAATGTTTGTGAAAATCAGAGCAAAGGGCTAGAAGGAAAAAAAACTTATGATGGAAAATGACATCATAGAGTGCCAAAGAATCAGAAGGGAAAATTGTTTTCTAGCCCTTACAGTTCAAAAGTTATTAACATAAATATGAGTGCAACTTTGAACAGTTGGTGGCGCTAGAGCAACTGAGTTAGAGACTCAAAAAGTGCTGTGGGGAATGTTGGGACTATCTTCTATCTGTGTGCCAAATTTCATGAGTTGTTACCATACGGCTCTATGGGCTGCTATAGACTCAAGAGCAGAGGAAGAAGAGGAGGAGGAATAGTAAAACCCTAACGGATACGATAGATGCCTACACACCTTTAGTGCTTGGCCCCTAATAACATCAACAGCCTATGCTGTTCTGAATAACAAACAAACAAACAAAAAAAGCATTAAAAGTAAAGATTAAAAAATGAAATTAACTTCTAACAAACAACTTCTCCCACCACATTTTCAACATTTCACATCAAAAACAAGTGCTGAAAATTTGATGAATAACCTGGAGGAAGAAAATGTACAATGAGCATAAAGAAATACAAAGAAACACAGAGAAACACAAAGAAACAGAGAGAAACAGTGAGAAACACTGATACCAGCTTGACCGTTTAATGGCAGTGAAAGTGACCAGCTTCAAGCTTTAACAATAAAGATGCACAGGTATTAGTACAAGATTTAATGGCTAATTTGATTTCATCATCTGACAAACAGGTGTAGACATAATGTGTAGGGATGGGTTACTATGGTCACCTAGTTATCCATCAACTCAATTAGTGAGGTTCATTAGTTATCTAAATATTTGTTTGTTTCTGTATTTAATCAGCGGTGCTTGAAACAGCATGCAGACAGCGGGCCGCATGCATGAAATAACCCTCTCATAAAGGTTTGTGTTTTAAAACTCATCCATTTAAAGCTCTGCTGCCACAAACATCATGACAAACTTCTCTGTGTCCAATCAGGGATTAGCAGAATAATTCTACACGCCTCCATTCAGGGGTCATGACATGGATTTTATTATTTTAATTTGTTCCTTGAGGTCCACTTATAAATGTTAATAAAGTTTTTTGCCCAAAAGAACAAATATATTTATATATATGTGTGTGTGTGTGGAAAAACAATTATTTTCAACCTTCATTCTGAGCCTCCGTCTGAAATGATCAGTTTTTAATGCGTAGCTCCTCTAAGGCTCGTCAGTAAACGCCCACTGTTATGATTGGCTAACGTCACTGCACAGGAAACGTTTTGAAAACATTATCCATATAAAACCGTCATTAAAGCATTATGAAATCATTTACTGACGGCTTGTGATGCTTCATCTGTCAACTAAAGTTTCTTTGTGAACTCTTCATTACACTGTGCCTCGTTCGCAAAACAATCTGCAGTCAAATGCTCCGAACAAACTAGGGGTGTAACAATACATCAATACATCGATGCAACATGTAAAAAATCAATACCTGTGGGCTATTTATAGAGGCACCTTTGTTTCAACACTCTCCGCATTTAACACAATATCAGTCTATGCATTATCACCAACGCGTGCATTCTGGTTTAAACTAACTTTCAGAACTTGTGAAAGACGCTCGGGACAGTAGATGGAACCGTCACTAGCTGATCGAGCCAGTGCTGAATCTTCACGAAAGTTTATAATTTGCTCGTGTTTAAAGCCTTGCAAAAAGCAGCGTGCTCACATCTCAAACAGTGTCTGTTAGTTAGATCACAACACTGGAGAAGAGCGCTATGAATCGTTCTTCACACTCTGTTTCAAGCGCATCATTCTGCACATAGGATATTTTAAAATAATTGTTTGTTATATAATTTGGTTGCAGTTGTGAGTTAATAAAAATTAACTGGTAGTGTAAAATAGGCACATAATATCGTAATATCAAAATATTGATCGATATACCTTTGAAACAAATCGTATTGTAATCGTATCGCAGAACTTTTTGAGGAATCGGAAATGATCATTTCGCTGGATATGTGAATCGATATTGTATCGTATCATGACGAACCATCCGATTTACATCCCTAGAACAAACATATAACCCTCTGACGCTTTCGACACTTGGATCCTTCTGAAGTCTGTACAGAGACGCAAACCAGCTGTTTAAACTGGACGCGTCAAAGCAAACGTTCTTTCACTCTTCCATTTGTCCTGTTGTCGACAGACTCAAGCGTGTGGAGTATGTCAGAAACTGAACGCACATCTGTACTGTATCAGCGTAGACAGCATCAGTAATGTCTATAATGACTTCTATTTGCTTGACGTCATGTCGTCATGACGTAAATGTCAGCCGTTAAGTGACCGAACGTCAGTGGGCGGGGCCTGTGATACGATGATGTATAACTATTGGTCGATCCTTGCTCTGGAGGCAGTCATATGTAAATGTATTTGCCCGTGTGACATCACAGATCCCGCAATATCCAAACTAACCGTTTTTAGAGCTTGATTAAAAATGCTTTGTTTATAATCAGGAGGACATTTTAAGCTCTGAAACTTGCAGGATGTTTTAATGGTACAAAGACCTCTTATATCAAAAGATCAAATCACGACCCTCGACTTTGAAAACAGATAGATTTTAAAATGTTTATAATGTTGGTGACAGACTTACAGTTTTATGGTAGGGTATCCTCGCACGCCAAACTCTGAGGCCATACCTGCATCAACACACAGACAACCAAAGTCACGTGACACATCAAATATCTATTATGAACATTTCATTGGGATTTTCATATAATCTGTGTTCGCCAGTGTTCACTGGCCTGTCAGACAGCGTGTGAGAACCACATTGATTTCTCCTTCATGAGATATTGCGCTTGAACTGTAAAAACATTCGGTTACGTCTAAGTGATTGTAAACAGTTGGGGAAAAACACATTGCATTTCTTAAAGTATTCAGATCCCGTCACTTTTCACATTTGTTAGGTTGCAGCTTTATGCTAAAATGTTTTTCTCTTCAATCCAATAATGACAGCGATTCTTTACATTTGATTACTTCATTCAGTCTCAGACCTACCTGAAATACGGCTAAGATCATGTGTATCTGTGTTCTGCTGTATTTTCTTGATCGTCCGTTCTTGTTTTATTACGAACTGTTTAATTGTTTCAGTAACTGAATGAGGACCACTTACTTATACTATTCATTTCTGTTGTGACATATTGCCATTGAGAATTTTTCAACAAAAAAAGCTGATGTCCAGGTTCCATAGTTTTGTTAGGAGTTTGCAATTAAAATTGCAATCTTCTTTTTATTAATTACATTATAATTAGTGTTCCTTTCAAACACAGTTGATGCATGTTTGACTGGATAATGAAGACAAAAGTAACTCTACAGAGAGCTGGTGCACAGGAGACTCAATGCCATAAATATGTTTAGCGCTTCATTGCTCGGTCACACAATCCCACCTGAATATGCAGTGGCATCCATTTTACCCACTCGTACCGGCGACCCCGAGCGCGTCAGTTCGGCTCCAACCTCCTGCCATATCGGCTCCAGTTTCTTGCAGTATCCACACCACGGCGCGTAAAACTACAGCACAACACAGAGATCAGTCGAACATCACACACACTCCATTAAACTTCCCACATTTACATCAACATCATCATGCAGTGTGTGTCTGCAACACACTCACATCCACCAGCCAGACGTCATCCATTCTGTTGTCTTTAAACCTACAGAAAATAAACAAGATTTGCATTTACTGAAGGAAATAACAGCAGCCCATTTGCTTAGTTTTCTTACTGAACGGGAGATAAACGCTGACCAGAACGAATATGGCAAACGGAAGATCAAGCATGAGAACTAATGAGGTTGAGCTTCTGTTTACCGTACTGCAGTCGCTGATCAATGTTTCTATGTGAGTAAAAGCCTAAATTAAATCTGTTCATCATATAAAGCGGTTGTGTCTCTTCAGAAGACTCGGATTTAATGCTCATATTTATTTTACCATCTCTTTATGATCGTTTTGAAGCATCAGAGGAAAAAAAGTCTTTTTAACAACATGAGAATAATTGATGACAGATTTTCATTTTCAAATCTATTTCTTCACAGAAATAGATCTATATCTTGTATATATATATTTTTTTTATTTCATCATGAAGCATCTCGTCCTTTGACCTTTTGACCACCACCTTCTCACTTTCACTTTCAATAGAAAACACGTCAGTACAGAAAAGTAAACTACTTTTCAAGAAATGTCATGAATTTCATTTAAAACTATGCAAACTGTAATCACGAGCTTTGTGGCTGAATCAAGCATTAAAGCAAAATCCGGTTTCTAAAAGCAAGATATAACCAGCAACAAATGATAAAACACACACAGCCACTGCACCATTTATTTATCAAACACAGATAATAATCATGCATCTGTCATATATGATCATAGAAATATGAGTCATGAATCTGTCTAATGTGATCATACAGATATTAAACATACATCTGTCATATATGGTCATACAGATATTAAACATACATCTGTTATATATGATCATAGAGATATTAATGATCAGAACATCAAACACACCTTAACTTTTTAACACTTTCATTCATATTTCAATAAACTCAGACTGTTTCTAGTGAGCCTTAAATTTGTCGACATTTCTCAAAATACTGTTCACCTCATGAAAATTAATTTGGAAAAGAAAAAAATATCAAACGAGAGCGACTATCTTACTTGTCATCGAGATCCTGCACCAAAGACACCACCGCCGGGCTGAAGAGAAGACAGGAGAAAACTGCAAACACACACAATCACACCATCAGACAGCCCGCTCATTTCACGATAATGATATCTAAGATTTGAACATCAGAGTGATAAATAAAGCATCTGTACCCGCTCTGAGCAGCGCCATGACTCCGCGTGAGAAGAGCATCAACAGGAAATGCAGACAGTAGTACAGCCATGCGCGCATGCGCACTGACGCCGCTGCGCTTCCCAGTCCAGAGCTGAGGCTGCGTCACGCTGCGTCTCAATCCGACACGCGTGTTCCCTACATAGTGGACGACACAGACACTACATAGAGATGTTTTTTTGTTTTTTTTAAAGTTTTTTTTTTTTAACCAGACAAATTTGCAAATAAACAGGCGAGAAACAAATACCAACAAAAGGCAAACTTTGAACATAACCGTATAATGTATGTGACAGCATAAATTTGTAAAAAATTAGGTAACAAACACTAACTAAATAAATTTATACAAGTACAAGTTAGAGCTACAGAACACTGAAGTCATTCAATATATTTTTATGACTGTTAAATGCAGAGGGACGAAGCAAGTAAGTTTCTTTTAAAAAAATAAGCAAAGTTACAAGAACCTACATTTGTGAATAAACAATTTAGCAGCTACAGAAATGTTGTTGGCCAAAAAGTGGTGTTCTTTCTTGAGTGATATCTAATGGGGTTTACATGAATGTTTGTTGTACGTCTCGAATGATTATAATCGAAGAATATGTGCTCAGAGTTTTAATGTCATTCTCACAGAAACGACAAGAGTTTTCCCAAAATCACATTTTGACCTAAAAAAAAATTCCTTAGACAGATCCATGTCTTTCAACATTTTAAAGTTTGTTCACTTTAGGACAAATTTTATTTTTTCTCAATGTGCATACTATCATATCCGCCCTAAATATTACTAATGTCACATACTATTTAGGATTGAGACGCAGGCAAACTCTCTGAAGCTGTTGTGTCGTCAGATGGGTGAAATCTGTCCATACAAACACGTCTAACTTTCAGTCTCTGACACTGAGAGAATCACAGAAGAGAGCAGGTTTATAAGTATATGGCATTTGCAACAGAGTAAAATGACATACAAATCCATCTTTTACGCACACGTCACTGAACATGAGAATATTACCATTGTCCAGAGAGAGTATTATACTTAAACCAGTTTTCATTGAATAAAGATTTGTTCTGGTTACAATAAAACGATTAGGCTATTCCAACAGTTTTGTGTGGACTGATCAACTCAGATCAACTCAAAGTCACATTTCAGTAAAGTTCAAACACTGAAGAAGAGACTGAACCGTGAGACAGCATCTCAGCCTTCTTTAAGACGCTGTTTATTATTTCTGAATCAATAACTTTTAAGCTCTTCTCTTCATAGCTGTGTATCAAATTATTTATGTGCAGCTGATTTTGGGGAGGATCACGTCACGTTCCTCACATCACTGAAGGACTGGTGTTTGTGTAGTGTTGTCTAAAAATACTGTATCTAAAAACAGGTCAAATATAAAAAAATATATTAAAAAAAAAAGTCTCAGAAAAGCTGAAGCTGCATGACGGGCCTTTAAAGTTTGGCATGAAGAGTTTTCAAGAGAAATTACTGAAATGTGTAAGAAATGTTTCTGGACTAATGTGTGGTGTGTGAGTGTGTGTGAACAGTGACGGGCACTAGAGGGCAGCAGTGTAATTATAATGAACATCTGTAACACATCTGCAACCATTAACTCATTGTTTTCGTTCTTTCCTCTTTTATTGCTTCTTTTCTTTTTTGTAATAACCTATTTTTAATCATTGCTATGAAGAATCAGAAACAAAACCCTCTTCAGCGATAAAACAGTGGGTGTTTATGGCAGTGTGTTTGTGGCTTTCTCAATCAGACCTAAACAAGGTGAAAATAACATGAGATTTAATTTAATTGAACTGCATGTTTCATCTTTTCCCATCTGTAGCTCTACACCCCTGTAGTGAAAAAATATTGACTTTATTATTATTATTTTAGGACACGCAACAGATTTTATGATTTTACAGTGTAAACAATACGTTTGTGAAATATCTGGATATCTGCATTTGATACACACAAAATGGTCTGATCTTAATTAGAGACAACCAAACAAATAACACACTTTTCACATTTTGATTGACTACATTATTATTCACAGTGTAGTTTCAGTTTTTCCATATTTCTGGGTCATATGGATATTACAGCCCTCTCTATATCCGAGTGAAACTCACATGAGATTGGTGGATCTCATGTGAGTGACAGGTTGCCCCGCCCTCGTCATCAGAGAAGAGATGCTGCGAGAGGGAGGAGAAGATATTCTGATTCAAGATTACCAGGAACATGAATTTAACACAACAATGATGATGTGCACCGATAAATCATTTAGAATAAACACTGCAATATTACATAAAAAAGAACAAAAATCAATCAAAAAATGTTTGATTTTATGGTGACTTTACTATAAGTATATATCTGTACTTTAAATTGTTTTAACATGCTTTAGTGTTTTTATGCAACTCCTGGAAATAATATGTTTTTGTTTTCTTTATTTTACACACTGAAAGTCATATTGTGACATCACTTTTTGTGTCAAACCATGTTCATTTTGACCACAGAAGAAGCACTTTAATTGCCTTTGCCTATAGGCTGATATGTTAGATTGTATTTCACTTCATCTGGTCTTAATATTCACCTTACATACTCCACTGATCAAGACACATTTGTAAAAGGTGAACAGCATTGATACACCCTAAAAATGTGGCACTCCTGAAATGAAATGAAAAATAGCAACAGGTTACAGGAGAGGCAGAGACGGTGAGAACAGAGCAGAACACCTTATTCGGTGAGACATGAATAATGACAAATTCTATCAGAGGAAAAAATTATTTCCCAACAAGTACAAGTGTATTACAGTGAGCATATCAACATTTACAAAGCATTGGTGAGTCTGTGAAGACACTGTAACTAAAGCGTGAGGTTTACCAATGAAAATGTGCATGGTGTGTTTTCAAGCTCAAAGCATTGCATCTCCTTTTATTGTGCACTATTCAGACATTCAGACTGATATTTTAAACGTATGATGCAAAAAACCTTACAATGACAATAAGGCATAAAATAAAAACACAACAATAAAATGCACCGAAAACGCTCTTCAAGCATGACACATTCAGTGTGTAACGCGAGAGAGTCTTTCTGTCCAAACCAGGCAAACAGTCACCGGCGAAGACAAAGCATTTCACCTCACATCTGATTCTGAACCATTCAGATGCTAATCAGACAAGAAGATGGTTCTGAGGTTTCTGCAGAAATCTTGTAATGAATTATTTGATGTCAAGCTGATGTTGAGTTCGGCTGCTGTGATTAGTTGTTTTTAGAGGTGGATATGGTTCGATATCTCACTAAAACCAAAGTTCACCTTCCTGCTAAATGCCAAGGGTAATAAACCTTTGTTGCTTTCACATCTGTTGGGATTTAAAATATATGCTCTAATTAAGAGGAAATGCCACCAACACCGAACAGCACAATCATAGCTAATTAACCACTGAAGGCAATTCTGTCTTATTAATTTTTCACTTGAGTTTCTCAGTAACGGCACAGGAGCTGTACTGGAGTTCAGGACGGGTGTGTGTGGATTATTGCCCCAGAGCAGAGCTTCTTAAACCCTGAATCTCCGTACATCTCCCTCATCAATCACACCCGGCTCACGTCCTGCAGTCTAATGAGCTGAAGAGTGAATCAGGTGCGTTAGATGAGATACACAGGACGGGCTTGAGAAGCACTGACTCAGGGTACAATCACACCCAAGCGATGCACTAAAAATGTTTTTCGCAGACAACAACGTCGTCAAAATCCCCGTTCAGACGGATCTGCAGAAACGACTAAAAACGCTGTGTTCTGCTGCCAGGCCAGAAGGTGGCGATGTCACTTTGTAAAGATAACAGTATCTTTTTCATAAACTTGCACTTCGAAACTCATTTTCAAAAATTTGTGTTTTTCAGACCCTCAAAACATTGTTATTGTGTAAATGAACCGCATAAAAAGTTTTTAGTTTTTTGTTGAAAATTGTGTCGTGTAAACAGACCCTCAGACATCAAATCCACCATGAAAAACAAAACAAATGAGTGCAGACGAATGTTAGTGGTGGTTAATGGTGACCACTGAACACAGCAGACACGGGGTTGCTATTTAAATTGGTTCAAGACTTCAAACGATCAAGAGGTCTAAGCTTTGAACCAAACCAACCAACCAGCTGTGAGATACGTGAAGACACATGTGATGAAGCAAAAAGGGTATTTGAAACTCATTAAAAACAAGATGAGGTAAAGGTATTTACCCGTCAGCTGTGGGCCATGAAAACGTCTCTGGTTCAGAAAAGTCTATTACAAAATGTTGGGGTCAAACGCCACCCCAAAAATCAAAGAAAAAAAAAAATGTTTCTTGCATAAAGAAAACGAAGCCCACTGCATCCTTGAGAACATTACGTTTTTGTGTGTGATATTTTTTCATTACAGTTAAGCATATCTTATGGTAATTATCATTACTTTCAATTGTGATTCTCATTTCTGTACAGTACTTACTGTATTGCAATAAAAATGACTGTGATTTATCTATTGTAGTCCAACAACCGTGATTTATGGATATTTATAATGTAAATAATCTATATAACACGCAGAACACAAGCCTCCGGGTCACTAGTTTAACCAGTCTTAACCTCAGAGAATAAGCAGTTTCTATGTCAGAAAATAATTTAGCAAGCTTCTGCTGATATTCATTCATGCTCATTAGTCTTTTAAAAGTACTTGAGCACCATCAGAAAACTAAACATAATAACCAGAGACTGAGCCCTGGAACAGCAAACAAACTTTGGCAACTCGTTTGCAAAGCTAGGTTAAGCTTATGCAAAACAGATGCATCTTCAGAGGCTCGGAAACGAACACTTCCCACCTTTTGACAGGCGACTGACAGCTATTTAAATGCGAGCTGTCATTAACAAACACAACCCTGGGCGACACCTGCTTTAATGACAGAAACAAAGGCGCAGGATGGCCGGTCCTCAGCCCTCGTGTCTGTGATGTTCAGATGATGGGAGGAGCAGCAGCACACAACAACAACATCAAACGAGTCTGAAGCTCACGAGGACGGCAGCGCTCCGCCTGCCACGCGCCTTAATCACCGCAACGGCCGCAAGAGAACGTTGGATCGCACACCACTGTAAGAGCCATTGTCATGGAGAGGTGTGCTGAAGGGTCTCATAGATATCATGGTAAATGTAGTACTGCCTTTGTTACAGTTTGTGAAAAACATGTTTGCATACATTCAGTTATACACACACCTCTACAGAAATTTCCCTCAGAGACTGTCGCTGATAAAAGCCCTGATATTCTCATGGCGAAGTTCTTTACTGTTCTTTGCTTTGGAGTAAAAAGAAGTCTGAAACATCTTTTCAGTGATATACTGTTAGCGAACATCCTGACGGCACCCACTTTTAGATGAATATGTAAAAATGTGCTGCGCACTTTCCTCTCAGTAACAAAACAAACACAAAAAACTAAGAAAAGAATCTGGTCACAGTGATGTGGAGGTTTGTACCAGCTCTGAGATTCAGACTCCAGTCATGTCAGGTTTATTTATATAGTATTTTATACAATAGATTGCTTTAAAGCAGCAGCTTTACAGTATTCAACATGAAAAACAGTGTCAGTGTCTCTTTAAATTAGAATTACAGCTTCAGTTTCTACTATAAAGCAGCTCTTCTGTGTGTTCATGTTTTTACTCGTGTCTGACCTCGACTGACTGAAGAGAAGAAATGAACCACCTAAAAGAAGGCGGGGCCTCATAGCCACACCCACCTATTACATCATCGTCACGGACCAATGGGAGTTCAGAGGCGTTTACCAGCCAGAGCAAACTTTTCCAGGGGGGTATTCCAGAAAGCAGGTTATGTGACATACCTGGGTAAGAGTAAGTAAGCAGATAACCTCAACTTTCGGTTCCAAAAACAGAGGAACTTTCAGGGTATGTAAGTAGCCATAGCAACTTACTCTCTGAACATAACCTGCTGAAAATTATGAAAGTAGGATCGAAAGCAAACCGATTATTACACTGTGTGCTAATGGTGTTTAGTCAAACTGAACACAACAGTTGAGCCCTAGAAGTGAAAATCTGTTATTTTCTCCTCAAGTCCTTAAAGGTTTTTAATAATAATATGATAATACAAATTGAAGAATCTCTTTAATTAATGTGATGTACATTGTATTTGCCATTTAAGATGATAACATCAAGTGAATGGTTGTGTTAATCAGTGTTTCTGCAGGTTTCAGCCAGTTCCTGATCTCTATACTGGTAGTTACACAAGCACAGTATCTGAGACGAACACCTTCCGTCAGTTCTCAGATTGTGAAGCTGTGGCTAGTGTTTATGTGGCTTTATTTTCATACCGTCTCTGTTTTCTCCCGGGATTGATGTCATTAGCAACATTAGCTGAACGGGGATTTCAGACACAGGTGGAGGATTACGACAACACTGGGATTCATGCAACGGTGATTATGAAACATCTGTCTTGTGCCTCTGCGGAAATAAATCAAAATCCCTCAATAACATCTTTATCCTCTTTAATCACTAGGAGAAAAAAAAAGATCAAATTCAATATACATCTTTTTGATGATGCATACTATACACTGGTGAGCAGATGAGCCCAGAATATTAACACAATGTGATAACTTGCTCGTTAAGCGTTTTCATTATCTTCTGTGGGAAACTGCTTAACGTGAAACTCTGCACTGCGTTTATATTCTGGTTCATCTGCTTCCCTGTATTCATGGTATGTATCATCAATAAGGTGTTTATTGAATTTGGTCTTATAATATCACTTTTTTTTTTTACTTATAGTAGTCATTTTTACCAATTCTGGTAAAAAAAAAAAAAACTGGTGGTCAGCAGAGGAAAGCCTTGTTTTGCCCTTCAGGTGGACGTTCCTATGTGATGTCACATGAAAACTTTGAATATGTACATGAACTAAAAATCACATTCTTCTTCTCCATAGAGAAACGTTTTAGAGTTCTGAGACCACAAGATCAGAGGTTATTAATCAATGTTATATGCTTTATTCTTGCTCCAAATCAAAAAGTACAATGCATCAAACAACCTATGATTTCTTTGTTGAAGAACTTTGAAAACCCAAAACGAATGAGAATGAAACCACTGGTAAAGTGTGTTTGTGCTGTATAGAGGCTTATTGTGTAAAAAGGATCAGAAAAACATTTTTAGAATGACAAAGACAAAATCAGTCTTAAGTCCAATAGAGGAAAAAGAAAAGTGACAAAATATACATAATTCCTTAGATGAAACTATATATATATATACACACAGTATAACCCTAACCTTAATATATATTATACACACACACACACACATTTCATTCCTTAAGTAAAAAATGCATTAAGGCCTGAAAGGCTACAATTCTTCTCAGCAATATATGCATTTATCACAAACAGAAACAGCTTCCCTGTCTCCTAACATTATAAATTTTACTAACAGTTCCAGTGAAACAAGAATACCATCTATGTAAAGCTGATTTAATTTGCTTCATCCATACATCATCATGCAATTCATACTTTCTTCTGTTTATAGTAAGAAGTCTCTATAGCTTTTGTGATCCAGCTGCAGCTTCAACTGTCACACAGGTGCTATTATTAAGTTTATCACGAGCGTCTGCTGAACGAACGCTTCTGAATTGTGTTTCTCTGTAATAAAGAAGCGAAAAGCGTGATTAAAGCTGAGGCGGCGCACACATTTGTGCCTGTGACGACGCTGCTCTCTTGCTAATTACATGGCAACAAATGAGCTGTCAGTCATTTGAATGCATTGTTTGCGCTTATCAGAAGGACCCATCAAGTCGAGCCAATTAAAAGTCTGAAACGCGACAGGCGGTGGCGGGGAACATGTCCTCCCCCTTTTACTTAATTCATGATTGCCAATTAAAAAAAAAAAAAAAAACAGTTTGTTGTGCTGTAAAATCTACCAGGATGGATGAAATTGGCCTTTTTCATATTAGATCTGAATTGTTTGGTTCCTTTTCTCTTATCCTGTTTCATTTAGAGGCAGTATGAACAACTAAAACGGTTTGGGTTATTTAATGGCAGCAATGAACTTAATCAATGGAATCGATGGACTATTTTAAACTAGCATTTTAATTGCTTGAGCTCTTTTCATTTCTTACATAGAAAACAAGAACATTTGTTTTCTTTCAGTAAACACAATGAAGACGAAATATGACCAGCTTGATGTAGATGAAGATGAACCAGCGCCAGAGGTGTGCGTGTTTTATCAGTCCGTCGTCTCTGAGAAACACGAGCTTCATCTAAACTGTTCTTCAGTCAACTTTTGTGGCACTGATGTTGCAGATTATAATTAATAGCTTATAATTGTTTGCATTTAAAGTTGTTTTGGGCAAAAGCAAAATGCTACAGTAAATGTAGATGGACCATATATTCTTTACCAAATCTAAAAATTTGGTTATCATTTGTTGTTCAAATCTGTATGACTTTCTTTCATCTATGAAACATGATAAAGTACAGTATAGTGTCTATGAAGGTCGAGTCTCTTGCACCATTAGCTCCTTCTTTCTGCTATTGATGGCCTAATTAAAACCAGTCTGAATTGTGTCTCAATTTTAATGGCAGGAAATTGATAGTCCACATTAATTTCCACTGACATCTCTGCTCTTTCTGATGCCACATTATGACTTCTGCACAGATCCATGTATTTAGTGCTGTCGTAATCCATCACAAATGACTAGCAAACCTGTTGAAAATCGTGATGTTTTATAGTTTACAGATTTTAAAACCACAGAAATTGTACCAGATCGATCAGATATTTGATTCAAATGCACAAATGCAATATTATTTCACTGTTTTGAAAATAGATTGAAATATAAAGATTTTGTCTCTGTGTTTATACACCTTTTTTCTTTTCCATTCAATTTTCTCCATCTGTTTTGCTAAACTCAAACAGGTGTTTCAGGCTAAAAAGATAAAAGCCTTTTTCCTCGGATAGGCACAATGAGACAGTTAGGGGATTCTTTCTGTCTTAGCTGGACTAAAAGAGCAAAACGTCTCCAGCTCTTCTCCTGGGGAATCAGTGCAGGCGGCCTTTTTCAGATGAAATCTGTCACAAACCGAGGAGGACCGGATCAACCTCTGTGACTCTGCTGAATATGGCCTTGACGTTCCTGCAGATGGCAGTCCTTTCAGTCACGTGGGCCTTCAGTGTCCTCTCATTTATAAACTGTTCAGTCAGACAGAATGTGAAGTATGCAGCGTATTTATTGATTGGCTTCTCCTGCAGATTGTGTAGCTTCCGACAGTGTCATTCATCAAATTTGGCCTCAGTGTTCTTTTGTAACCCAAACGTGCGTTTAGATGGAAGGGTGTTTGTTGAAGAGCTCCTGATGGCAGAGAGATGGATTGTTAACAGTCATATTCTGAGCCGAACTGCTGAATTATGAGCTCTGCTCCTTATGATGAAGGAAAGAGTGTTGTGCGTTTCTCTGAAATCCAACAATGCTGATCTTTCCAATCTCAGTTTAATGTTGTGTTAGCAGTCATCTATCAAATGAGTCAGGAAACATCATGCTTCACTAGATTCTCCTAAAATCCTGAGGGTATAAAAATGTGTTTCAAACCGTATTCAGTACAGTACATATATATGCAATACTTCAAAAAGACCCATCTGAAACTGTCAAGCAAGAACATCTAGAAATGGACAAAAATATAGACAAAAGTGAGAAAAATGTATGTGAGAGAAAATGCTGAAAAGAATTGCAAATGAACAGTTACATGACTTTTTTATACAGTAAAATTGTATTTTAGAAGTTCAATGAACATTATTGATTTAAAATGGAATAACTTATGCTTAAGAGCAAATTTGACCAGTTATTTTCTTTATTTTTTCGTCCACCAACGAAAAGCCATAGTTTCATATTTAGTTGTCTGTTCTTCCCGAGCTAGTGTAGCGTATAACATTGCAGTTTGATTTATCAAGGACTTTGACAAACACCCAACCAAAACACAGAGAGTCAAGCTGCCAGTTTCTCTTAAAGGGGTCATGATATGGAATTTTGTATTATTTTAATATTTCCTTGAGGTTCACTTTTATTTATATAGCGCTTTTTACAATGCAGATTGTGTCAAAGCAGCTTTACAGTGATAACTGGTAAATAATTTTGGTTGCACAGCAGCTCTTAAAGAAAATGGTGTCATTGACCAGCTTAAATAAATTCAGTATTGATTCATTCCATTGTAAAAATCAGTAATTATTAATTTATCTACATATCAGCACTGGAGAAAACAGTGATGTCATCGTCCAGCTCAGTTCAGTTCTCATACAATGGTGTCAGTGCAGGCAGATCGAAACACTGTTGAATATCAAGTGTCCCCGACTAAGCAAGCCAAAGGAACCCAAACTCCAACAGGTGACATCAGGTGACAAACAGGTGATAAAAATAGGAAAAAAAACCTTGGGAGAAACCAGGCTCAGTCGGGGGGCAGTTCTCCTCTGGCCGACAGCGAACAGTGTGTGATTATGATTCAGGCAGCGTTACAGGTCATAAGTCCGATGGGATCACAACAGTCAAAATATTTAATCCAGTTCCATGTAGAAGTTGAAGATCGTATTCATCACGCTGGTATGGACGGTTGTTGAGGAGATGCGCCACTGGTTGTCATGTTGATGAGGCCTTCATAGTGGATGATCTAGTTGACTCAATCTCTGCTGATACTTCAGGGCTGTGTTGTGGTCGTGTCAAGGCGCAGGTCCTCGATCTCACCTGGATGCGGCCCGGATCCGGCTGACTACGGTAAACCTTGGGATAAACAGAAAGACTAATCTTAGCGTACTCCCTTTTAATGGATTTGAAAACATAAATTGATAATGTGTTATGTGTATGCCTGGTTAAAGAGATGCGTTTTTAGTCTAGATTTAAACTGACAGAGTGTGTCTGCTTCCCGAACAATGCTAGGAAGATTGTTCCAGAGTTTAGGTGCCAAATAGGAGAAGGATCTACCACCTGCAGTTGATTTTGATATTCTAGGTATTATCAGCTATTATCAGGTATTATAATTCTGAGATCGCAATAGACGTGAAGGACTATAATGCATTAAGAGCTCGCTCAGGTACTGGGGAGCTAAACCATTTAGTGCTTTGTAAGTAATTAGCAAGATTTTAAAATCTATACGATGTTTAACAGGAAGCCAATGCAGTGTTGACAGAACTGGGCTAATATGGTCATACTTCCTAGTTCTAGTAAGAACTCTAGCTGCTGCATTTTGTACGAGCTGTAGTTTATTTATCAGGCGAGCAGAACAACCACCCAGTAGAGCGTTACAGTAATCTAGCCTTGAGGTCATGAACGCATGAACTAACTGTTCTGCATTTGTCATTGAGAGCATATGTCGTAATTTAGATATATTTTTAAGATGGAAGAATGCGGTTTTACAGATGCTAGAAACATGGCCTTCAAATGAAAGATTGGTATCAAAGAGCACACCCAGGTTCCTAACTGACGACGAAGACTTAACAGAGCAGCCATCAAGTGTTAGACAATATTCTAGGTTATTACGTGAGGAAGTTTTTGGTCCAAAAATTAGAATCTCAGTTTTTTTCTGAATTTAGTAGTAGGAAATTACTGGTCATCTAATTTTTGATATCAGCTATGCATTTCGTTAATTTTGTGTCTGGTGTAGACAAGGTGTTACACAAAATTTCTGAAACTATGGGTCCAATTCGTGTTTACACAACATGCAAAAGTCACACATCTCTTGCAAAAGCAAACAATTCATTCAAAACTTACTGTTTTTTTCAACTGCCTACACACAAATCCAAGAATTGCACACACAAAATGCAAAATGCCTCGCATCTCTTGAAAAATGAAGCACTGCATTCAAAATATCACAAACACATCTCAAAAGCAAACATTTGTCTTACGTTGCAAACACCTTTGCATTATATTCTATTTTTTAGATATATATCATATACACACAGTTATTCAAAACCTACAGCTCTTCTTTCATGAGCTCCATTTCTATACAAGACTGAAAATAATTGGCAGAGAGATGTTGAAAAATTCACAGTAAACACGAAAGCAAGTTTGAAACCAAACTATTTATTTTTTCACTTTAAGCATTTGTGGTTGTGAATACAGTATTACACAGTATGAAAGAAAAGAAATACATCGACCATGTGTAATTGGACAGAAACAATGGTTGTGCTTGAAAAAGGAAATCAAGATACTTCCTGTTAGATTTTTGTGTGTTACATAGAGAATTATGTGTTGGTTTTGCAAAAAGTGTTTTATGAAATTGAAAACTGAGTCGAAGGCAGACAATTAGTGTATGGTTTTGCAGATTTGGTGTGTGGTTCTGCTGTTTGAGTGTCAGCTTTCAGAAATTGTGTGACAAGTAAGGATTTTGTGTGTAAGCAGTTGAAAAAAAAAATGCAAGGGTGAAAAATGTATTTGTTTCTCAAAACATTGGTATTGATTTCTACGATCAAATTAGGTATATTTATCCAATAAACAGAAAGGTTGCAAGAAGGTAAAAATAAATTATTTCTTTCTCAAAACAATGTGTTTTGATGTGTTTTCACACATAGGTAATTGGTAAATGAGTGTGCCATTTAAATGCCAGTGTTTCCCAAATGAAACACAAGAGCTGTTAGTTTTGAATGATGTCTAATGCAGAGAATTTTGTTTAGCATTTTGTAAAAAGTTTGTTTTACAATTGCAAACTGAGTGTAAAGCTACGGAAGAGGATTAGGGCCAAGCAATAATAAAAAAATAAAACCATCTCGAGATTAAAGTCATTATTAAGCGAGGTTAAACTCGTTAAATTTCGAGAAAAAAAGTTGAAATAAATGTTGAGAATAAACTCATTAAATTGTGAAAATAAAGTCGTTATGTTTCGAGAAAAAAGTCGATAATAAAATGTCCAGAATAAACATGCATTCAAACTGTCATGTTCATTGCATACTGATAGAGGACAGGACAGAGTTGGATCACTTAGTCAAGCTATATTTTAGGCTTTCTTTTAGTAACAAAGATACTATCAGCTTTAACTAATTATAACTTTTATGTGTATTTGTCGGTTCAAGCGCAAGAGATTCGCTATGGATGAGGCGCCATATGCACCAGAACAGTGCAGAACAGTCAGTCTAATCACCATACAGACAAAAAGTTCCCTTCAAGAACGAAAAAAGTGGCGTCCATGTGTTTTACTGTAAATGTGCAAACAGAAACAAAAAAGGACAATTTATATCTCTACATAAGCACATGCTCACAGGCTTATTAAATAGGCTACATAAATAAAGCTGATAGTGTGCTTGCAGTTGTGCAGACTTGGGAAGAGAGAGAGAGAGAGAGAGACAGAACGCGCGCTCATTCCCGCCTCCCGCAGCATCAAGCGCACGAGAGGATTTGATTCTCGTCCCTCTGACGTCTTTTCTCACTTGAGCTCGTTGGGTCCACACGATCATATCGAAGCCAGAACTTCTGCGGATGTTTCTCTACAGTCACATTAGGTGAGTGTTCACGTGTGTCTGTGATGAATGAGTTGTTGAAACGGTCCTACATTTACATCCATAAAACAACATAAAGAGAATAAATCACGTCTTCATATTACACGATTTTGCATGAGCGTCAGTAGACAGCAGCGATCAGACTTCACTCTCGTGTTCAGCTCAAAGAGTTATAGTTCATAGTTCAGAATTACTGACGGACACTCATATGAGAATATGCTTTATTCAGTGTTTATGGCTTGGTTTAATTTCTCTGTTTCTCTGGGCGGGGGATTGATGCTGTGGTTTACGTGGGACACTTATCTTTAATAATGAGCTTCTTTTTTTTTTTTTTAGAGTATATTAAGAGTACTTTTATTATAATTATTATATAGTAGTAAAATATAAGGCTTAGATTATTGTCATTTACAAACACATGGTCAGTAGTTCATGGTCATTTAATATATTAAAATTTGTAAATTGTAACTATATCTGTTATGTATTATACATGTACAGTAGTCTACAGTAATCTTACTTTAAGGGACTGTCAATTAAACTGTAAGGAACATCAATCAGAAGCTATTATATTATTAAATTATATTTTTTCCCTCTACCATTTTAACCTTTTTTTGATAATATAAGTGAAGCAGATTTGTAATGCCTATATCCAGACTGAGGCATGAATTTTGTACTGAATTGACTTTGAATACAACTTCCAAATTATAATAGTAATAATTGCTGATATTAGTTATTAATTATTATTAATTATTGTGAGTTAAATGTCTTTGGCAGAAATCACCCATTCACTTCTCTCGAGTCTGTCCAGTAAAGTCACTTCTTACATATTTACTTAAAACTGAAGATTCTGTCTGAAAAATTCATCCATCCACAAACTGATCTGGCGGGGAAAAACAGTGCATCAGTTTGTGGATGGATTAATTTTTAAGCTCTTTTTCTAAGAAATTATCGCACATAAATTTGATTCTTTAATAAGCATTCATTAAAAGTTGTCTATTTTACAATAACAGTAATAATAAAATAGACAACTTTTAATAAATGCTTATTAAAGACTCAAATTTATGTGCAATAATTGTTTGCAGGTGTTTTTATTTGCTAAACATAAACTGCACCACTGCACCACTGGACCACTGGACTCAATATGTGTCTTATATGTGCATAAAGATCTATTATATTGTTTGCTTCAAATCTTTTCTGCCAATAAAAAAGCAAGGATTTGTTTTATTCATTACGATCTTATTTGATTCATACAATGTAGAAAACTATAATATTTTTGTTTAGTGTATGTGTTTAAGTTTTATGCTTTATATTTCTGTGGAAAATCGTGATTCATTTTATTTTTCATGGTTCTTTGAATATAAAATTCAAAAGAGCAGCATTTATTTGAAATGTTTATATATGCAATTAAAAAGAAATAAAAAAATTCTTGAGGAAAATCACAGGCAAACTTCTGTGAAATTGTAAAAGTGCTAATTGAATGAGACGTCCACAGACGGTGACTCTTCAGCATTTCGTAGATTTTAAAGTTTAAAGAATAAAGGAAAACAAAATGAGTGATATGATGCTAAAAACGACTCCAGCTCCACTGTGAAGTATGATGAATGCTTAATATAATGCTAGAGACGTCATAAATATCTTCTCTGTAGAAGTTTTGTTCTTTTATAGTCATTTCAAATGCATTTGTCGTGTCTCAGAGTTTTCTCTCTCTCTCTCTCTCTCTCTCTCTCTCTCTCTCTCTGAGGTGATTGTTGTAATACATTTATTCATTTGTAATACCAAAGGCACAGGTGCTGATTTTCCCTTTATTATACATGTGAAATATTGGAGCGGTGGATCGTATTGATGAAACAGAAGCGATAGAAATGAGTCAACCGAAACCAAGAGAAAATTCAAGAAAAGACAAATATTTTCTTGGAAAATGAAATTGAGGGACATGTGGTAGAATTAGATTGTGCTGAAAATCAAGAAGGCTAATAACACTCATGGCTCATAAAACATCTGAGCGTGTTTTCTGAACAGAAAATTCAACACTTTGTATTGAATCCCCCCCCATAAATTCAGAAAGAGAAAGCTCAAACAATTAAGCAGTTCTGGTAGGCTGGGTGATATATTATCACATGTTATCTTCTCCGCTAATGAATAGTTACAAAAGAAGCTATCAAGAACAGTATGTCAAGGTAGCAACCACTACAATCACACCTGTCGAAATGTCTCAGTTACTTTGATTGTTTTACTCTAAAATTGTCAAAAGGATGAAAAACAGATATGCACATTTATAATCACAAAGTGAATACCTTTCTATTAGAAAACATACTAGAAAAATACTTATTTCTTATTTAATGGTCACTTCATTTAGACAGTACCTTTGTTTATCAGTGGCTCAAACTGAACGAGTAAAGGTGGTCGAGTTCGGACACTCAGGAGGTCGTGAGCCCATGCACACAATAAGAGTCAGTTAACCTGATATTAACCTGATAATTGCGTGAAAGCAGCTGGTACACGGCACGACTGTACTGCAAACCGGCAGCCACTGTATGAGCTTCCATGCTGAACATGGAGACTGGAGCTTTGGATAGAAAGAAAATAAAAAGATGAGTGTTCAAATGATTTGGTGAAAAGCAGAGAACAGCACAGAGAAGAAGAGAAGAGAGAGAGAGAGAGAGTGTGTGTGTGTGTGTGTGTGTGTGTGAAAGATGTAGGCTTTATTTAGACATCGTGAACCACAAGCACATAAAGAGCTAAAGACACTCATAGCGGTTTCCTTCAGCATGATTTTATTATGAGGTGATGCAGAATCACAGAATATCAGAGCCACTTTGTAGCTTATTCTGGCCAAGAGGTTCCCAGTTAGACAGGAAATTACAGGTTCATGAGAAATTATTTGAATTTTAACATTTGAACATTTGAATTGTTTTACCTGCTGGTCAGTGCATGGCCAACGCCGTATATGTCAGAAGAACATCCGGCATCACAGTTTTTGAGCATTTTGCCACTATTTTAATATGTTGTTTCCAGTTAAAATAGCTCAACTTTTAAAGACATCTCAAGACCCCTGTTCAATTCAGTTGCACTCTGTTTAGCTGTTTTTGCATCTACATTTAATCATTTAGCAGATGCTGCAAGTCAGTGCGATTACAAATAGTGAATATCACAAGCCATTTGGCATACAGGGGTCAACAACTTTCTCAGTATCTCATTGCCAAATTAAGTAATCTAGAGTAGTACATAAGTCAACTAAAGCAGAAGTTTTTTTGTTTTGTTTTATTTTATAAGAAGTGGCTTTGTTTAAAGCTATAATTTACTGACAAAAACAGCAAACTGAAACTCATCTTGTTTTGTCATAAAGTGAAGCGCCGCTGAACTCATTGAAAGTGTCACCAGTAATCATTCCCCTGCTCTTCCTGCAGGTTTTTATAATTGTCTTAATAGCAATAAAACTTGTACGCACAAAATCTGCTCTGACAAAATTCTTCTGTGGATATCGATCAACATGCAATTTGTCCTTCTCCACAGGTTAAGAGTCTGGGTGTTATTCTGGAGAGCACACTTTCGTTTGAAGCCCATATTAATAATATTACGCGTACTGCATACTTTCATCTGCGTAATATTAATCGTCTCCATCCTTCCCTCATACTGAACAACACTGCAATTCTCATCCATGCACTGGTTACTTCACCTATCAATTATTGCAACGCTCTTCTTACTGGTCTTCCTTCCAAACTTCTCTATAAACCTCAGTTGGTTCAGATCGTGTTCTTACCAGAACTCCTCCTTACTGAGCACATTTCACCAACTCTCCAGCGACTACACTGGCTTCCAGTGAAATATCGAATTGATTTTTAGAATTTTGCTTCTCACATTCAAGGCACTTCACAATCTCACTCCTCCGTATCTTACTGATCTCCTTCATATTTATAAGATCTTCACTCACACTCTCTCTTGTGTCACCACGTATACACTTAACTACCATGAGAGCTAGAACTTTTAGCCATGCGGCCCCTCGTCTGTGGAACTCTCTCCCTCTCGATATCCCTAATAGCGACAGTCTGCATACTTTTAAATCCCGTCTTAAGACCTACCTTTTTACCCAGGCTTTTTTATGACTTACTTCCTATTCTACTGTTTATATGATGCATGTGTGCTTTTAAGTTGTGATGCTAATGTGATTTGTTTATTGTTATTTATCTATTTACATTTTATTCATTTTTTTAAATTATTGCTTGTTTGCTTGTAAGGTGACCTTGGGTGTTATGAAAGGCACTGTTAAATGAAATGCATTATTATTATTATTATTATGAATATGTGTACATCACTATTTTCATCACGGCTGGCTTGACGGAAGTTCAGCAAGTGATGTTCTCAAGTACTCCTGCCCTTCCCTAGATCAGCTGATGTTCCCATGAGGAAAACAGCTTCATAAACATACTAAATGAGATGTAAACATGCAGAAACATTTGTCTGAGGGTTAGATTTAGGGGTAGACAATGTAAAATATCAGAACTAGCTCAGAATGAAAACAATAGAAATCACTGGAAGGTGACTGACAGAAAACAAATATGTGTGTGTACCATAATTTGATTATGTGATTGATTGATGTGATTGATTGATGATTGATTGATTATTTGATTATTTGATTATGTGTGTTAATTATCACTCTACAATAATTGCTCTGTTAAGGAGGATGAACAGCACAACACTGAAAGACAACAGCATGCTGAAGCAATTGTCTCTGTCGCTGGCAGAGAAATGCATGAGATGGGCAGAACAGACTCGGGCAGAGGCCTTCCAGTCTTTCCATGTAGGAATGTTGATGTGGCAAACTGAAAATGAGCTGCGGTCTGATCTGTTTTTAAAGAAGCTGTTAATTAGACAGAGCGCACCCTGGTGGATTGGAGGTAGAGGTCTTCCAGTCGTGACGCCCAAGGAAGGGCAGTTGACAGAGAAGTAGTGGACTTTACCGCTATTAGCATCCTTTTCCTCACTTTTCCTCAGTTTTTCAGGGGCATTAGAGCTGCGGTAGGTTCCCTGCCTCTAGGTGCTAAGCTCTTGGTGACTTGGTATGCGTCTTGCAACCCATGCAGTCCCTTCAGGTTGTGCTATACTTGGTTTGCAGCTATTTATTCAAAGTCACAGCTAGCGAGCAGGCATTTGTTCAGTATGGCGTAGTTTGTATTAGGCATGCCTGCACGTCTTTCTTCAGACAAATCGAAGTTGATGATGTTTATTGCAGGCACTCTTTTTTAGACATGCTGGTATACCAGTGACATCATGTGACTGCTGTATTTCACACGGCACATGCTGATGGCATTCCCATAGCATCAGCAACTGAACCAGCATCTTGTTCCCTTCTCAGGGAACCAATGTAACATACGTAACCCTAAAACCCGTTTCCTTTACATCATTAATGTGATAAATGTAGAAATACACATGCAAAAACAATTCTTGTCCCCACAGTTCTTGCTTTCATACAGATAACTAGCCTACTCACACTAAACCAAGCAAGACCGTTTTGGTCAACCAGCTTCACTTGAAATACCATCTTCACCAGCTGCGCTTTGCTTAAGAACAGCATGACTCTTATGGTCCAACATTCATACAGGTTTATTGATTTTTTTTTTTTTTTTTTTTTTTTCAGCAGATATGTGTTGACTGTGATATTTCACATGAGACACCATCATCAGCCTTTGCCAGAGTTGTTACTTCGCAATGGGAATCAGCACTAAGATGCTAAGCAGCTAATTGATATTCCACACACTCAGGTCTTCTGCCCTTTCCAACTCACAGGCGGTGTGTGTGTCCTACGTATCATCATGTTCCTCTCAAATCTAATCACAGTCTATATGTTTTGTCTTGATTGTGAATGTTATGTATATTGAAGTCAAGGAAACTTTCTGTACTATTTTTGGCATCTTTCCAAAATCAAATTCAAGCACTTTTCAAGTATTTTCCAGCACCTTACAACTGTAAATGACATGTTTATGTATATAGTATATGTACTTATACATTCTTCATCACATTAAATTATATGTTACTGTGCTATTTTAATAAAAAAGTGTTTGTTATAGCATTCTACAGAAGGGAAACACCTTTCATGGTTCAACATGTCTCACCTGTCTGTAAGCAGACTTGGCATCCTATAATACCTGGATGAGTCTATATAAAACTATCACTCTAATAATCATATAACTTTGCATAACATTAATACAGTATGGATATAAATATAGTATAGCCTAAAAAGTAATAAATAATAAAATTAAAAAAAGAAAAAGAATTCATTACATGGAAGGGAAACCCTGAAAGTGTTCAGCGAATCTCTGTCTGCACTCCCATTGGTGCTGTCAGGATTATGTTGTATTTTATGTTAGTTTCATTCCAGTGTGTTTGTTTCTTGTGCTTCGGTTTAGTTTAGTCTTAATTGCATTCTAATTAGTCTCCTTGGCTACTGATTACGTTCAGGTGTCTGTTATTATGTCTCCCTGTGTATTTTTACTCCCTGTCTCATTCGGTTCATTGTCGGTTCTCGTCTGTAATGTGAGTATTTTACATTACGATTCTCTGTACCTTCTTCTATGTATTTGTGTTTATTAAAGAAAGATAGCATTTGATCCTTATCGTCATGATTTTGTTAACTACCACATCAGTTGTGACAGAAGAACCCACCAACAATATGGATTATGGGGACTATGTTTCACAAAACGGCCGGTCGCTGGAGGATTATGTGGAGGCTTACCTGGAACTCTATCATGAGGCGTGCTGGGACGATGAAACTCTGAAACATCATTTCTGGAGCAGGATGGACGATTTACTCGGCCAGATGCCGCTGCCCATGCCCGCCATGGATTCTGAACCTGAGCCAGCACCCGCCGCAGACCATGAGCTTGAGCCCCCTCCGTGCCCGGAGTTAGTGAGAGCCACAGAGTCCACCCTGGAGCCTAAGCAGGTCGCCACACCCATCCCGAGGCTGGAGCCGATCACCAGATCCAGCGAGAAGTCAGGTCCTGTGAGACAGTTCTCAGATGAGCCAGTTGAGGAGCACTTGCTCATCAGTTTCACCATGGAGCTTGTCCCTCTCCAACCCACTACACTCTCTATCCTAGATGACCCGATCCCACCCAATATCCTCACCTAGGACCTCACCTGGTCCACCTCCAAGTCAGTCACTCGAGATGATGACGTCACTCCGCCTTCCATGCCTACCATGTCGCCCTGGGCTGTTGTCCTTGTAGCTTCACTTAGGGTCTCAACCTTGTCCCACTCCACCACCATTGGTTGATGCCCAGGCTCCGCCCAGTAATAGTTTTAGGACTCTGCCTTGGCTCCTCCCTCCGCCAGTTCTGCTGTGGTATTCCTCTCTGCTAACTCCTCCTGTCCATCTCCAGCCACTCCTCACCTTCCTCCTAAACCCCCCTTCTTCTATGTAATATCTTTGTGTTTATTAAAGAAAGATGGCATTTAATCCTCATCGTCATGATTTTGTTAACTACCACATCAGTTGTGACCGGTACATGAATTCATTTACTAAAACCGTATTTCTACATTTGAAATAAGCCCTACTCAAATAAATTGTGTAGCTAAAACTTACTGAATTAAGTATAACCATTAAAATTAGAAAGGTCAAATCAAACTTATGCCTTGTTCAAAAGAAATAATTTTTTTCTTAATTATACGAGCATTAAGGGAACATTCCATTGTATCATTCTTCAAACATTATGGGAATGTTACTTTTTACTACATGTTCTCTCAATGTTCTGAAACAAGCAACATTTAAGAAATATTATATAAATGACCAACTAAAACGATTCAGAAATAAGTCATTCCATGAATGACGCATACATTTTTGTGCTAACGTTTTGTGAACATTAATAAAGTTTGAATGAACAATGAACTATTAATGTTACTGAAAGAATGTTTGTTCATAACTTTGAGAGAACCATGCCTGAATGTTAGCCAAACTTCTGAGAATGTTCCCTGTTAGCTGGTTTATCTCTGTTTCTCTTCATTAAAAAAAATTACTCCCCTTATACAGATGAAGGAGACTAGGAATCTGCTGTAAGTCATTCACAAAGATTTTGAACACGTGTAGTTTTTCTCAGAAAATGTTTGCTATGGCATTAAAGTGTTTAACTCTTTCCTACCATTTTTGCTACAGATATATCTGAACTGAGGTGTGCTATTACTTTTCAAATAGATCAGACTTACACTCTTTGCCTGGGTAGAGTTAAAAAATCCCATCAATTCGCTCTTTTGATAGGTAGATCACCCTCACAATTGCATAGCAAGATGTACCAACTGCTTTTAACAACACCCTGCTTTCCACCCAACACCCAAGCATCGTAGTAGGTTTGCTGGGACAACTCTTCTTCAGAAAGTCTATGATAGTTGAAGGCAGATCCTCTTACCCTTGTTTTATCTCTCTTTCTCTGATAGGTATCAGAAACTCCTCATGCAGAAGAACCATGAGAAGACTGTCCTTCAGAATGACATCACTGTAATCACATCAAGGATTTCTGGGTTTTGTGCACCAAAAACTTTGGAAAAACCACAAACTGCAAGGGTTTAATATTTCATTCTCTGCATTTTTTTGGTAATTTTTCAGAACATTTTCAGACTGATCGGTCTCTTGTGGTGATCCTTCACATTGCCCCAGATGAGTTTTTGTGGCCGTCTCGCATGTTGTGCCATCTGGCTCGTCGCCGTTCAGAGCATGAGCTGCTGGGGACTGAGGTCTGCTGACGCGACCCCTGATCGACCCCAGAATGACCCCAAACATTCACAGGATGCCCTGCAAAGACAGAAACGTAACTGGGTTTGGAATCAGTTCTTTGTGCTTGAGGAATACACCGGGACCGACCCGCTGTATGTGGGCAAGGTAAGAACTCTTCACTCATTTCTCACATTAATGTCTTGTTTTTTAAAATAATCACCACAAAATAAGTTTTTTTTTTTTTTAAATTTAGAATAAGTGCAGTCAAGTCCTATTTAACACGTACAGGTATTTTTTTGTTCTTTCTGGGCACGCACTAATGCAACATCAGCTGTGTAATGGGTATTAAATTTCAGTACAGAGTAATATAGTAGTGGTTTTATGGATTAGACTTCACAGCACACAGAGAACAGGCATAAATATTATTACAGTCTTTTTGCCCTTTTATTTCTGCTGCGGGGCTTTATTTCTGGAACCTTTTGCCCTTTAGTAAACTGCAGCTCTTGAGGAAAGTCTATTAATTCTGGCCTTCTGCTCTTTCTCTGATACTGAGTCTCAGTGTTCAATGACAGCTGTTCACCGTACCATGATGTCAACCAGTGGCTTCATTAGAAAAGTTAAGGGAAAAAACTTCTCTGGCAGATTCTGAACAGATATCAATCAAATGTTTGGTGGCTTTTGTTTCCAAATATAATTAAAGTGGATTTTTAAAATGACAAGCCATCACCAGAGCTCCTCAAACCTGTCCTGTTTCCACTGCACATGCTGTGTCTCTCCATCATCAAACGCACCTGATTCAACTCATCAGCTCATTTGTAGAGATGGCAGGACGTGAACCAGATGTGAAAGATGAGGGGGACATAGAATGTGCAGTGGTGGGTTTGAGAAGCTCTGCTCTCAATTAATAAATTAGTTCATTTAATTTATAAAGCAGTTTTGCAGAGAAACAGTGATGTCATTGTCAAGCTCAGTTCAGTTCTCTTCCAATATTGTCAGTAGAGTCAAATCAATAATATTGTTGAATATTAAGTGTCCCCAACTAAGCAAGCTAGAGGCGACAGTGGCAAAAAAGGGAAAAAAACAGGCTCAGTTGCTCAGTTATCTTCTGGCCAACGAATGATCCAGGTGTGATTATGATTCAGGCGGCATCACAAGTCGTCATTTACCCTAAAACAGGGAGTCCATTTTCAGAAATAAGCAAAAAGGGGGTGACCTTTGAGCATGATGGCAGCATAGCGTTTTAGCTCTGCTTTACCCTACTCATTTTCATTATATATGCAGTTTTTTTTGCCAACTACTCAACATTTTGTTTTACGTTTTGACACTGTGCATCGACAGTATGACTCCTCGTCAAGGTAAATCTGCCGCCAAACAAACACAACAAGCATTTGAGGCGGACAAGATGGAAGAGTCCCTTGCTGCCATGATCACCCATGCAATGGAAAAACAGCAGCAGTTCATTGAAGCGCAGTTTAAAACTCTGCAAGACAGACTGGATAACATTCAGTCTGAGCTTTCCAGTTGTTCTAATGGGGTGAGAGAACTGCGTGATCGAAAGTGGAGAAAAATCAGGACAAATGTGCCGCCACACTCATCTAATAGATTAGTGATTATCTAAACATGCTCCTCCCAAACTTTGTTAATAAAACATCATTGTCAGGAGGGTTAAACCCAGAAAAAATGTTGTCAAACTTTAACATTTCAAAAATTGTTCTCAGCCAAGATGTTGAGGGGGAACAAACTGTGGCAAGGGGGGCGTGGTTTCGCGAAGTCTGCAGCGGGAGAGAGAGTTGGGAGACAAGCAGGGAGTGAGTGGGTTAAGCACAAATAACAAACACCTGTTTCTTGTTACAGTAATTGGCGTGGAGAGACCTATATAACACCAGGAGAAACAAAACTGGGAGAGAGAGAGATGGACTGCTGACTGGTGGACGCCTGAAGCTGCTGCATGTCTGGATATATATAGTTTTTATTACTGAAAGTTACTTGTGTTGTGTGCTGTGAGCGCAACGTTTTGTTTGAGTGAGAATTTGACAATAAAGCCACCCTCAGCAGTCACGCCGACCCTGTCCTCTTCCTTCCTTATATTTACAACCATCTGCGGACGTCATCTCATCCCTCGCGGTCCTGTATCAAGAACAACATCAGGCCCTGCTGTACTTGAGAAACGACCAAGAGCGGCGTTTCCAGGCCATCATCCAAGCCCAGAATGAGGACCGTGAGAGGTTCTGGAGCTGGATGGACTGGGAGGTTCGAGCCGAAGTTGCGGTGCAACAGTTCCCGCCCACCCACCTGCCACTGAATAAGATGGGGCCGCAGGATGACCCTGAAGCCTTCCTGGACCTCTTCAAAAATCTGTGGAAGCCAGTGGATGGCCACAGGAACAGTGGCTGATGCGGTTGATCCCGCTATTATCTAGGGAAGCTCAGGTGGCCGTGCAACAGTTGCCCGTGCAGAACCTCCTGGTCTTCGAAGATCTCAAGAGGGCCATCATCCAGCGGGTCGGCCAGAGCCCAGAACAACACAGACAGCGTTTCAGATCACTGGAGCTGGGCAAATCCGGCCAGCCCTTTGTGATGGCCCAACAGCTCTGGGACTCGTGCCGCAAATGGCTGCTGGCTGAGGGAAGCGACGTCGAGTGGGTTTACCCCAAGTGGGTCCAGTGCCACCGACCAACGTCGCTGGACTCAGCATCCAACTCGCGGAGGACCACATGGTGGCGTGCCCAGGGGTCGGCGAATCCCTACCAGCTGTCTCTCTCTCCCCGTTTTGTTTCTCCTGGTGTTATATAGATCTCTCCACGCCAATTACTGTAACAAGACACAGGTGTTTGTTATTTGCGCTTAACGCACTCACTCACCGCTCGTCTCCCAACTCTCTCTCCCGCTGCAGACTTCGCGAAACCACGCCCCCCTCGCCACACAAATGTTCTTAAAGTTTTCTTTGTTTTGTAATTTCCAAGCAATGCGATCTCAGGCAGTATCAGTCGCAGTGACCATAATCTGACTGCTTTGACTAAAAAGACAAAATTGCCCCCAAAAAAGAACTAGGATTATATAACGTAGGTCATATACAGTTGCAAGAAAAAGTATGTGAACCACTTGCAGAATCTGTGAAAATGTGAATAATTTTAACAAAATGCATGTTATTTTTTATTTAGTACTGTCCTGAGTAAGATATTTTACATAAAAGATGTTTACATATAATCCATAAGACAAAAAAAAGCTGAATTTATCAAAATAACCCCATTCATAAGTATGTGAACCACTGATTCTTAACACTGTGTGTGGTTACCTGATGATCCACGACTGTTTGTTTGTTGTGTGATGGTTCTTCACGGGTCTCTTGTTTATTCTGAGCAGTTAAACTGAGCTCTGTTCTTCAGAAAAATCCACCATCTTTTGCATATTTGAACCCTTTCCAGCAGTGACTGAATGATTTTGAGATCCGTCTTTTCACACTGAGGACGACTGAGGGACTCAAACACAACTTCAAATGTTTTCACCCCCCGTCTATTAATGCATCATGTTTCCTTCTGGAGCATCGGTGAATGTTTGAACATTTTTTAATAGTTGTGTTTGAGTCCCTCAGTCGTCCTCAGTGTGAAAAGACGGATCTCAGAATCATTCAGTCACTGCTGGAAAGGGTTGAAATAAAGATGGTGGAAAACTGAAGAATCTGCAGGACCTGGAGGATTTTTCTGAAGAACAGAGCTCAGTTTAACTGCTCAGAATAAACAAGAGACTCGTGAACAACCATCACACAACACACACACAGTCGTAGATCATCAGGTAACCACACACAGTGTTAAGAATCAGTGGTTCACATACTTTTGAACTGGGTTATTTTAATAAATTCAGCTTTTTTTTGTCTTATGGATTATATGTAAACATCTTTTATGTAAAATATCTTACTCAGGACAGTACTAAATAAAAAATAACATGCATTTTGTTAAAATTATTCACATTTTCACAGATTCTGCAAGTGGTTCACATACTTTTTCTTGCAACTTTACAATATTTAATTGTTAATAAAGCAGTAGTCTGGAGCATGTCATGAACTTGATGTAGATATTGCCTTGAAAACCTTTATAGATATAATAATGGAGATAATGGATAAATATGCCCCACTTAGTAAAAATTAATTAAATGTTCAAATGCACCCTGGCCTGATGATGAACTGAGGTCAATAATGCTTCAAAGAGACAATGCAATGTAAGTTACACATAAATCAGGAAATTAGCTGGACAAACAGTTTTATTGCAAGTTAAGAAATAGTTTACAAAATTAAACTACATTAAAAAGAGGCAATATTTTAAGCAAAAAGAAAAGAAAAGAAAAGAAAGAAAAAAAGAGGCTTAATTATCTCCGGGTCTGCGCCGCTCTCATCCATTTGTGGCCAAACGGACATGTGGAGCAATATGCATGTCTTCAGGAAATGAGATCACCAGTTCAGTTCAGTTCAGTTTATTTATAAAGCACATTTAAAAACGTCCGCAGGCCGACCAAAGTGCTGGACACATAGAAATAGAGCTAAGAGAGATTAATAACACAAATAATATTAAACACAGTTTTAAACAAAATAATCATTTATAAGCTAAAAGCAACTCAGACAAAGAGGAAGCCAATGTAATATAAAGTGGAAGCTTGTTCCACAATGTGGGGCCAGCAACTTCAAAAGCTTGGTTACCCCTTGATTTTAGCTGGGTTCTGGGTATCTGAAGGAGGAGTTTTGTTTCAGATCTAAGACTTCTAGTGGGACAATATAAATGGAGTAGATCAGACAAATAAGAAGGAGCTAAATCATTTAATGATTTATACACCAGTAATAAAATTTTAAACTCAATTCTGGAATTTATCGGGAGCCAATGAAAGCATGGATAGCAGTCTCCAAAGAACGCTTGGGGAGACAAGATTTAATTTTCGATAAAGAGCGAAGAAAGAAAAAACTAGATCTAATGACCATACTAATTTGCTTATCGAATTTAAGGGAGCTATCTAACATCACACCTAAGTTCCGTACTTGGGGAGAGATAAACTGATCAAGAGATCCAAGGTCAAGATCCTGACTCTGAGGGGTCAAATACAATGACTTCGGTTTTGTCTGAGTTCAGAAATAGGAAATTCTTGGCAAGCCAAGCTTTTACCTCATCAAGACATGCTGTCAAACTGTCTATAGCACTCTTATTTTTCCTAGACAAAGGCATATAGATCTCCATGTCGTTAGCATAGCAGTGGAATGAGTTTTCTTTTGTGTTTTCTAAAAATGGACTCCAAAGGTAGAAGATGGAGAGAAAAGAGAATAGGAGCTAAAACCGCACCCTCTAGACCAACACAAGACTCCAACCGAGAAACGAGAATCGTATGGTCGACAGTATTAAAGGCGGATGACAGGTCTAACATTACTAAAATGACGGAATCTCCCGAATCAGTGGCCATGTAAATATCACTGAGAACTCTTATAAGAGCGGTTTCTGTGCTATGCAGAGATTTAAACCCTGACTGAAACTTCTCAAAAATATGACTGTCGTTTAAGAAGGTTGTCTCAGATAACGAGGATGTGGATGTGTCATACGAACAAAAGGATGGTTTAAGTTTAAACATTTCTTCCTTTACAGAATGCAAAGAGACAGAATTGAAAAAAATCCAAAGGGAAGGTGAACTCATCTCTGTCGGTATTTCCTGAATTTGAAACTTTATTGCCAAAGTAGCTAGCAAAATCCTCACAGAGTGCACAGAGTTAATAACAGAAAAAAGTGCTTTTGGGGTGTGGTGATGTTTCTCAATCAATTTAGTAAAATAGGAAGCCTTAGCTTTTTTAACTGCATTCTGATATATCAATAGGCAGTCCTTCAAGTTCTCGTACGAAACCTGTAATTTATCTTTTTTCCACTTCCTTTCTGCTTTCCTGCATGACTGTCTGAGGGAGCGTATACTGTGATTTATCCATGGCTCTGATTTGGATGTAGATTTAGGCTTAAAAGACTTGAAGGGAGCAGTAAGATTTAAAATGTCTGCCCAAACAGTATTTATCATCATTCCAGATTAACTTGTATAAACGGTTTCTTGGCAGTAAGCCTAGCTAATATTTCATCATCACAAAATATGATCATTTTTTTGTGGATTGTATATTAGAACTTGTGTTTAGAAGGGGATTGAAGGAAAGGCTGTCTGATAAATGTGGGTAACACACACACACACAGAGACACACACGCACACACACACACAGACACACACACGCACACACACACACACAGAGACACACACAGAGAGACACACATACACACACACATACACACAGAGACATACACACAAGCACACACACACAGACACAGACACACACACACACAGAGACACACACACACACAGACACAGAGACACACACAGAGAGACACACATACACACAGAGACATACACACACGCACACATACACACACACATGCACACATACACACACACACTCAGAATGCACGTCTCATCACTCAGGCTGTCCATTTTACTAAAGGCCACTTTCAACAAATGTCAACTAGCAAATGCAGGTAAACAGTTTGAGCGCAGGCCAAATTTCAGAGAGGTGACATATGTGCAAAGGATGCCAGTTCTGCTTTTAAACCAGTTGCAAAGCTGGCCCTGTTTCTTCCATTGTATGTACATTACTGTACATTTTTGCTTCAAAACACAATAGCGTCTATCGTTATCGGCATTTTGCCGCAAATCCTATCAAGCTCAACTTGTGTTGTGGAAACCTAGAATCAATGTTGCCAAGTAACTCTTGTATAACACTGTGTATCTGAGGATGTCAGGGATTGTACAAAGACGGGATAATTCACTAAACACTTTTGCCACTTTTGCGTGTGCTATTACTGCGCAAATACCTGTCTTATACACTAACAACCTGCAAAACACCTTGAGTTTTTTAAAATTGTCATTCCACACAAACATGTTTCTTTTCTATGAAAATTAGGCTGTTTAAAGATTGCACTTTACAAAACTTTGTGTTAATTCCCTGAATCAATTTACATTGTGCTATTAGCTTCCAATGAAAGCAGGTGCTGAATGAACGTTTATTTAAACAGGATGTTGGATCACTTGCTGGTGATCATTAGTAAATTAGCCGAAGATAATGGTTGCTGTGGTCTGCTGCATCATCCATACTAGCAAGTTCTAAAATGCGCCATGCAAACTGTGTTCAGCAATGTCCTCATGTTATGTAGCATTTTATTTATGTATGCGTTGCTTAGTGCTGTGTTGTGCACGTTTTGTTTTGTTTTCTTCTCCTGTTATATCGCACAGGTGCAGTGAGTTGTGGTCATTAGAGGTGCTAGTGCTGGTGTTCCTGCAGAGCATATTCACTCCATGAGTTCTCTGCAAGGATTTTTAAGTCAGGATTTAGACGGTATCATAGTACTGAGACGGCTCTCATTAGAGTTACTAATGATTTGCTCTTATCATCCGATCATCCGATCATGGTATCTCTCTATTAGTGTTACTGGATCTTAGTGCTGCATTTGACACTATCGATCACAACATTCTTTTAAATAGACTCGAAAATTATGTTGTCATTAGTGGAATTGCATTGCATTCTGTTTAAATCATACTTATCTGACCGTTATCAGATGGTAGTAAATGTAGAGATGTCATATCGATCACAAGTTGAATATGGAGTACCGCATGGCTCAGTACTAGGACCGTTGCTGTTCACTCTGTACATGCTACCCTTGGGAGATATCATTAGGAAGCATGGCGTTAGTTTTCACTGTTATGCTGATGATACTCAGCTCTATATTTCTTCGCACCCTGACGAAACTTACCAATTCACAAAATTAACAGAATGCATAGCTGATATAAAAAATTGGATGACCAGTAATTTCCTACTACTAAATAAATAAAAAAAACTAAAAAAAAACTGAGATTCTAATTATTGGACCAAAACCTTCTTCACGTAATAACCTAGAATACTGTCTAACACTTGATGGCTGCTCTGTTAAGTCTTCATCATCAGTTAGGAACCTGGGTGTGCTCTTTGATACCAATCTTTCATGTTTCTAGCATCTGTAAAACCACATTCTTCCATCTTAAAAATATATCTAAATTGCCCTGCATGCCTAATAAACCATATTAGCCCAGTTCTGTCAACACTACATTGGCTCCCTATTAAACATCGTATAGATTTTAAAATCTTGCTAGTTACTTACAAAGCACTAAATGGTTTAGCTCCCCAGTACCTGAGCGAGCTCTTAATGCATTATAGTCCTTCACGTCTATTGCGATCTCAGAATTATAATACCTGATAATAGCTGATAATACCTAGAATATCAAAATCAACTGCAGGTGGTAGATCCTTCTCCTATTTGGCACCTAAACTCTGGAACAATCTTCCTAGCATTGTTCGGGAAGCAGACACACTCTGTCAGTTTAAATCTAGACTAAAAACACATCTCTTTAACCTGGCATACACACAACACATTATCTACTTCTATAATTCAAATCATGTAAATTGTTAGGCTGCATAGATTAGGTCAGCCAGAACCGGGAATACTTCCCATAACACCAGATGTACTCGTTACATCAGAAGAAGAATGGCATCTACGCTAATATTAGTCTCTCTGTTTATCCTGAGGTTTACCGTAGTCTGCCAGATCCAGGCCGTATCCAGATGAGATGAAGGACCTGCGCCTAGACACAACGAAAACGCAGACCTGAAGTGTCAACTAAACTATCCCCTGCAAAGGCCTCCTTCCCTTTCCTTTCCCTATGTATAGATAAAACATTATCAAAATGATACCAGTTCACATGGATCCACAGAAACGATTAATTTGGCAATGTCACTTTGTAAAGAAAGACTAAGCATCTGCACACATACACATTCATACACGCATACGTATAACACACAAACACATAAATGAACGGCAAGAACGCATTAAAAGTCTTCTGTTTTCAGTTAAAAAGGTGTCACTTAAGCTGCCCCTAAGTTAATAATTAACAATTTTTACAACGGAAGTGATTCAATCAAAAACTTACTTTAGCTCGATAACAACTTTTTCCTAGAGCTGCTGTAAAGCCAAAACAATCACTGTCCATTCATTTTCCTATTATCACTGTGAAGCTGCTTTGAAACAATCTGTATTGTAAAAAAGAACTATATAAATGAAGATATCTTGACTTGACTTGACTGTCACCTGATGGAGTTGCTTAGTCGGGAACACTTAATATTCAACAATATTGTTGATCTGTCTGCATTGACACCATTGTATGAGAACTGAACTAAGCTGGGCGATGACATCACTGTTTTCTCCAGAGCTGCTGTACAGATAAATGAACTAAATCAAGCATAGCGTTAGTTCTGGCAGGTCATGTCAGTCGAGCTTGCATCACCTGACTCTCAGCTGATCCACGTCTACCTAATGGAATATGATGCCTATCACAGCATCCATATTTAAGGTCCATCAGCATTTTCAGCAGCTATCGTGTTGATCAGGAGCTGATTACCTTCCTCCATCCCCAGCTTCACCTCTCGTCAGGATTTGGCCTTCTGAGTCCCCTTTGAATCACAGTAATTTCTGGGATTATGTTGTACATTAAATTATTAAACATTAATGATATATGCCAGTGGTTTTCAACCTATGGGCCGCGACCCACTAGGGGTCCTCAGTGACCCTCCAGGTGGGCCACGAGATAATATATTTAAATTAATTTTAAGTTAATATAATTCATTAATTTAATTATTAATATGTTACATTAAAAAAGCTAAATCAAATCAATTAAAAAATACATTTAAAACATGCGCTCTCGACTCACTGATCGCTATAACCGTATTTCTGCATGAACACAGTTCAATATATTCGCGTAGTTAATGTAATTAATGTACTTGTGCTTTGTTTAAGTTACTGTATAACTGAGCAGAGTAAGTACTTTTAAGTTGTAAAGAATGTCTGCAAAGTACGTTTGCAAAAAAGAACTCTGAAGGTTTAAATCTATGTTGAGTTTCTTCTTTAAAGAAGTAATAACACTACAATACAAATGTTTTTGTAAATTAAAATTTTTTACAAAAGGTGGGCCGCGCAGTATTGATTCAGAGAGGAGGGGAGCCTTGGCGTAAAAAAGGTTGGGAACCACTGATATATGCAATACATTTATGTTGGTTTTCTGTTTACCCTACAGGGGGGTTATCACTGCTCTTCCTGCTCTTATGAACGATACAGCCAATCCAGACTGATTTCTGCAGAACTTAATCTTTATTTTCCTCTCTATTGCTGTAAAGCTGCTTTGAAACAATCTGTATTGTATATAAAGCACTATATAAATTAAGGGTACTTGACTAGATATAGATTTTGTGGGCGTGTTTGCGCCGTTGCCTGATCTATGTAATTCATTTAGTGAATCAGGGCTAAACCAGCACAGACAGCATGCAATTCAAAATGGCAATTTATTCTTAGTGGATTCCTTCCTGACTGTCACGGTCACGTTTATGTCTTGTTTAGTTTCATTACCAGTTGCAATATACAGAATATCTGCTTATCTTTTAAAATATAGCTCAGTTTTATCATAAAGATGTTTTATTATTTTATATCATCAGACTCTGAGGTGAGCTCTCTTCTATGGCTGTTATTAGAAAGTCTGGATGTTTATGGCTTTTTTCTAAACCTCAGAAAGGTATACTTGAAAAATCAGTATTTAGAGCATTACACAATTTATGTTGTATTTTTCAGTATGTTCAGTATGTTTAACATCCAGTTGTAGTCAAGTATGTCAAGAACTCAATATTAATGTATTAAAGCTGCTTCTTAAGCTGCCACTAAACAGTGAAATTACTTTCACCAACCTCAGAAATGTATTATTTACAAATGCTAGTAGGCAAGAGATAAGATTATTCACGCTAAACTAAATGTGTTATGACTTCAACTATCTGCTTCTCTCTCTGCAAGAATCGAAGGTGTTGTCAGTCATGTTCCCACCAATTTCCTGGCTTGCCCAATCATTGTATAGAGGAGTTGTTTATGTCCAATGAACAGCTGGATGTTTTTTCAGTTGGATGTTAAAAGGTTAAGGTGTCTGCCCCGCTTCAGTGGGGCTCTATGGGCCATCATCCTAGACAGATCCATGTTGAACAAACAGCACAATGATTGTACAGATAAACATTATTGCCATGCTTCTCTTACAAGAATCGCTGCAGGAAACCTAATTGTTTATAAAGCAAATGACACTGATCTGAAGACACTTCATTTGGTGTATTTCACCCTGCCGGGTGTTTTATTATCCTCATTTATTCCTCTGTCCTATTCTTCTCATCTTCACTCACTTGAAACAGGTTTGCATCATGAATGTTTGCCATTGCCAGCGGTACAAACCATACTATAGTTGGCAAATTTCATCGTGTCATATATACAGGGATGCGCATTGTTTGTTGAAGTGAAATCACAAATGGAGAACATGAATAGGCTTCTTCAAAAAAAAAAATTCTGATACTCTTTTGCCATTCTCTCTCCTCAATGGCAATATCTGTGACCTTTTTCCCTGTTTTCCTGTGAAACGATGATCTGAAAGTTGACAACTGAAACACTTCAGACAGAAGCAGAGCGAGAGACAAAAACTGAACATGAAAAGAAGGAAGGTGAGGGAGCACAGTTTGAGAGTGGATATTTTTCCACAGGCGAATAGTGGCACAATGTGTCATTTGCATTTATATTATTTTTCAGCACTGACGTCCCTCGGGCTAACCTGTTAGCAATGGCATCATGCCAATGAGATTAGATGAAAGGCAGCAGATAGATACATTCCTGGATAAACATATGTAATGACAACCCATAGACAACTTCAGAGCGCACAAATATATTTTGACACAAACCACATTGTTCAAGGAACTGAGCTAACACATTTGAGAAGCACTTTTTAGAAGTAAAACTGGCTGTTCTCTCATACAGACAGAGATCTGAACTGCAGTTCTTTTCACTGGAACTGGCATGTCCCAAATTTAACAAAGAATATATTGATGAATTTATGGATTTTGTAAAAGGTATGATAAAATACTTATTGGGGACTTTAATATCCATGTATACTGTGCAATGCTTAAAGAAGTTTTAAATATTGACGCTTTTGAGTTTGACCAATTTCGGAAAGGCTCTACACACATTTGTAGGCATACATTAAACCACATCTTGTCTCTGGGTTTGTCCATTGTCAGTGAAAGTCCATTCTTCTATCCCGTGGTCTCATATATTTAGCTCTATGTGTCAGGGTTTGGTGAGGGAAGGATGAGCGAGGATAATGCAGGTTGAAGGGCTCTTTCTTTATTAATAAAAATAAAATGAAAACGAAACAAAAACTACCCCATGGGGGGAAACAAGACAGCAGGACTCGCATCAAGACAGGCAGAGTCAGGACACGTGACAGAGTACCTTAGGCGACAAACACGCACAGGACTGCAAACACAAGGAGAATAAAAAGGAGAGCAAACAAGGCAGGTAACAAGGAAACACATGACAAGCCATGTGCTCACACCAAACATGACAAACAAGCACATGGCCAGTGAGAACAAATCACAAGACGTGCTCACACAAAACGAGACACAAACACGCAACTATGAGAAACTTGAGCGTGTTCACACAAAACATAAGAAAGCACACGGCAGATGTAAATAAACCGCGTGCTACACAGAACACGACAACACAAGAGTGCCTGGCCAATAAGAACCAACCAGGCGCTCACAAAACACGAGACAAGAGCGCACGGCAAGTGAAAGTACACATAAACTATGTGCTCACAATAAATAAAGAACTAGGAGCGTGAGTGTCTGAACCCCGACACAAAACCGAAACCGGACCAGACATGAGTGCCGGGAAAATCAACAAAACCAACAAATAAACTAGACAGAAGTGACAGAACCCTGACACTATGTTACATAGAGACTTGCATATGATGCATCTTTATCTCATCAAAATGTAGAGGAGCATGTTAAGGCTTTTAACTCCACTTGTGTAAAGATCTTAAATGGAAGAAACATGATAAACCCTCCCTAAAGTCAGTCCCTTGGTTAAATGATATTCGGCACATAAATGGAAGAATGCCGTGTTATGAAATCCTCTTATCAAAGTTTCAAAAATCTGTGTAAGGGCTAAATATTTTTCTGATTCGATTTAAAAAAAAAAAAAAGCTCTTTTTTTTTTTTCAACCAAAACAGGTTGAAAAACAGGTCTCTTGATGCATTGAGACGGTTTCCTCAAATTCTCAGTTCCAGATCCAACATGGAAAAACCGGTGAGTGTCTCTCCATTACCCTCGGCTACTCTATCATGTTTTCAAGCCATCACTTTGTCTACGTCACCGCAAGATATTATTCCAATGCGTATCTTGAAACAAATTATTGACACTGTTGGTCCTGGTTTGATGTCCATAATAAAAGAGTCTGTTCAGTGTATATTAAACATGCAATTTTGCAGCCTCTTCTTTAAAATAAGTAAAAAAATAAAAAACAATCTTGATGGTATTTGCTGTTGTATTTAAAGTGGTTTCCCTTAGGAAGTGTGTTTAAGAAATATGAGTTATCATTGCACTTTTATGCAGACTATACCCAAACTTACCTACCACTGAAACACATGACAGGCATTAGACGCTCCGAGGGCCTGTTTAAATGATGTGAAAGCACGAATGTCATTAAAGTCTCAATGACACGGGGGAAAAAAAATGTGTTTGCGGTCTTTCTGAGAGATGTTGTAAATGTTGACCTGGGATATTTGAATCTCATCCTTAAAACAGTAAAAATCTGGGCTTGGTGACAGTGGACTCAAGTTTGATAAACAGATTAAAGAAGTCATTAAAACGAGTTTATTTAATTGAGATTTTATCTAAGGTAAAGCCTTTCCTGTCTGTTAAGGATTTCGAGAAGGTTATCCTTGCCTTTATCTCTGCTAAGCTGTAATTCCCTCTAAAGACGAATTAATAAAGGCTCTCTTACTAGACTGCAAATGTTCTGCAGCTAGACTGTCAGTGCGACCAGATCGCTGCTGTTCTTCCTTCCCTTCAATGGCTGTCAGTTGCTTGGAATTATGAAATACTACTTTTCGTTTTTAAATCATTGAAATGGTTTCGAGCCTCTCGTCCAGTCACAACCGTTTGATAGTCCATAGGACTACACTGAAATCAAAGGGTGACCCTAAATTTTGAAAATCACTGTGGTCCACATCTGCTGTTTTAATTGGGGCTTAATTAATTAAAAAAAAAAAATAGCTTGTTTACACTTGAAGTTTAAATGTTTGCCGTTATCAAAAATGTTTAGCTCAGTATAAATTCATGTTCCAGTTCTATTTAAAGTTTAAATGTGCAGATCATTATGTATTTGAAGACTGTTTTGACACTGTCTGCTGATGTCAAAGTATTACTTTAAGAATTACACAGAATTACTTTATCTAAATGAGTGATTTGTACATTGTTGATGTTGTAATATTTGTTTGGAGAGAGATGTAAGACATGTTGCAGTGCTAAAAGACGAGCATTTAGGACATTTGCCAGAAATTAAAACAAGACTGAGCGTAGCAACGCCTCAGATGTTATACACTCAGCTGGCCTTTCATATCTAAAAATATGCCAATAATGCTTTCTCCGCATGTGGCAAACTTTTCTGAAAAGAAATCAGAAGGAGTGTCCTGAAATTATTCTTATACCCATTCCTCCTGCAATAACTAGATATCCCTGGATCACAGTTACATTAGGAAACACTGGTAGGTGACAATTGTCCATTAAATAAGCAAAGTATTTTTCCATCCAAGTGGGTTCATTGGTTTACATGGCATTATTCTTCTATTTAACAGATTAAGAACACCTTTTTAATTTCACACAGATCCGTCATCACAATCATGTCTTTTTTGCCACTCATATTCAAATAGGCTCTCCTAAACTGTCTGTGTTGTTGGAAACTGCTTGGTTTTAGCAGCTCATGTACGTCGAGCTGTGTACTCTCTTTCGTATTTGAATATTAAGTTAAGTTCAATATTTTACATATAAACATACCAGTTTCTAGTTTTATTAGCTGTATTTAGTGTAAATGAATCTACTCACACAAATTAAGATCTTCAGTATCATCTGATCAAATGTATAGGTAAGAGAGAGCACTCTACCTTAGTAACTTGTAGTATAGATAATAAAGCTCAATTAAACTCTTGAAATGTCAAAGCATCTTTCTCTCCCCCAAATACACTTTATGCTGCACTTTTATGTCTTTTAAATATTAATGGCTCTTTTTTTTACATCACACATTCAGCTTTTGCTTATACCTCACTTCCTTCTATCCATTTTCTTAGTGATCGGATGCAGATATGAAGTCTTCCCGCGCTCCAGAAAATGTATAATCAGAAATGTAAGAATCAGTTGTGACTTTGATGGAAAGCTGATTGGTCTGTGAGCACTGAAGCTTGTCTTATCCTCAGCAAAGCTGTCTGAAGCTCTTTTCACATTTGCATTTGTAAAGGGCCCATCTCTAGATGCTTCAGAGCTGCTGTCAGTCTATGATGCACATGGTTGACTGTGCCGAGCTGACTGATGCTCCCAAAGCTGTTAACCTGCCTTATCATAACTTACCTTCAATTGATTTTAGCACACAATAAACAAGAGCTTTGTAAATTATATGTATTTTGGAGATTAATGAAACTCAGATCATTACTACCTAGATTTTTCTCTGGACTGTCAGATCGAATCATACTTTTTTTTTCTTTTTCTCAATATTTCAGTAGCACTGTTTTTCATGTTATATTATAGGGTCAGATGCATTTATAAGCATTTGTTACTCAACCTGCTGATTTTTTTTTTTTTTTGAGCTGCAATATGGATACTGACTTCACATGATGCTCGTAGAAATTATATAATGCAATATTTATGTGACATGATGTGTAACCAAGTATGGTGTCCCATACTTGGAATTTGCTCTCTGCATTTCACCCATCCAAGTGCGCACACACACACACAGCAGTGAGTTCTGAACACACACACACACCGTGAACACACACCCGGAGCAGTGGGCAGCTGTTTTTGCTGCGACACCCAGGGAACGTTTGGCTCAAGGGCACCTCAGTTGTGGATAATGAGAGTGGAAGAGCGCTGTTCAATCACTCCCCCACCTACATTTCCTGCCGATACTGAGACTCGAACACGCAAACTTTGGGTTACGACTCTCTAACCACTACGCCACAACTGCCCCCAAACAATTGAGATATTTTACTGTTTAGTAATGGAAAATGACATTGCCTACATACAGGACTAGAAGAAACAGAAAACATCATTGACCCTTTCTTTTCTTTTTTTTGAAGAGGCAGCAGTGGCATCCATTTTCATTTAGTGCCTTTGGTGTGTTAATTCTTTCCCTGCCAGCATAAATGCCAGCTCCAGCATTTTTAACCAAAAAACATTTTAATGTCACCCAGAATATGTTGTATGTGTCACGGAGTCACAGCCAGCACCAACCAACACCAACACATCGTCACCAGATCTACACGCTCCACCCATCAGTCTCCTGAGTTCTAATCACCTGCACCTGCACCTGCACACCATCAGACACACTATAAAGACTCACTCCCTGCACCTCTTTGTCTGGTCTCGTTACATGTATCTGGACTACTTAACCTGAGCCAGCCGAATCCTCTTCCTTTGTCTGTTCTCCCTTCCTTGTTGACTCCATTCCTGCAAAGAGACATTCATCCGTTTCTACCCCAGCTAAGTGACTGTCCTAAAGTGCTTGTGCCATTACTCAGCTGCATTCTCCGCCTGCCATTCCTCCGTGCCTCTGTTACAATAAACTACCTGTTATACACTTACCTGTCTGCCTCCGTCTGTGTCCTGACAGTATGAATATGAATCATTCATCCTTTTTTAATTAACACTTGAATGTGGGTAACTTTTTTTTTTTTTTTTTTTTTTTTTTAAATGAAAAACATTTTGAACAAAAAGCTTGGAAAATACTGTTTTGTCAAAGACTTTGTCCAGATCAGATTTGAAACGATGATCAAAACACAGATGGAGTAGTTTGGGTGCATCAACACCACCAACACTTTACAGTTGTTTGCTCTTCATGGGTTCAACATTTCATTCAGTAACGTTAGGCAGTTTTGATTTATACTATATGTTGAATGTTTGATCACATTAGTGTAAGTGTGTGTAAGCAATGCTTCATTCCCTCCTTCTAGTTTACACAAATCTTCTTCCTTGCTTGTGTTTTGCTTGAGCCAGACTGAACATAGCATCTGGGGTTGTGGTAGGAAGAAATAAACCAGAGCAGAAGGTTGTGAGACATTTATATATAAGGTTGATAGTTAATGGTTGTCTGGCATCGGGATGAGTGAGATTCCTTTTTTGTAGACCTGTAATAAGGAGAGAGATCTGAAGGTTTGTGAGAGCGTGGCACAGATGACCATAGATGAGTTTGATCCTTGGTAAGGATTAGGATGTAATGTGGAAACAGAAGGGCAAAAAGAGTAGAATGAGGTGAGTTTTGTCTTATGCCTGGAAAGTGAATGGAGATATAGATGAATTACTGAGGGCTGGATTGCAAAGCAGAACTTTAGTGAGAAGTCAGGTTACATTTGTTTATTAGGTGCTTTATACAAAACAGATTGTATTCCGATTGTTTCAAAGCAGCTTCACATAATTCAAAACAAGTGATAATGTTGTAAAATTAATCAGTAATGAAATATTCAATTTCAGCTGTAAATCAGCTCTACATAAGACAATGGTGTCATTATTCAGCTCAATTTAGTTCAGTGTAGTTTTAATTCAGTTCAATAGCTGTGTCAATGCTGCATAATGATGCTTACTTTCATTATCCAGTTCAAATTTTGTTCTCATCAGTGCAGTTAAATTGATAATATTACTAAATATTAATTGTCCTTTCAAACCTGAACTGAGCAAATCACTGGGAGAAACCAGGGTAGGTTAGGTGGCCGGTTCTTCTCTTCAGCAGGTTGAAACATGAAAGTAGAGCTGCCAGTTAGCCGACAGTGTGGGAATGGTCATTGATAGACCAATCCAAATGAACTATAGAAGAGGTCTATGGGAGAAATGGATTCATTTATGCACATCTAAATGTCTGAGCATAAAACAGCTGTAATGTGAGTTTTTGTTGTCTATAAGTCTTTGTTGTTTATATTATAGTATGATGTGTATGTTTTTACACAGCTGCATTCAGATGTGGATAAGGGTGATGGAAATGTCAGGTACGTGTTGACTGGGGAGGGAGCATCTTCAATCTTCACTATCGATGAGAATACAGGGGACATCCATGCCACCAAACGTCTGGACAGAGAGGAACAGGGTTACTACACTCTGCGTGCTCAAGCGGTGGACCGTGGAACCAACCTTCCGGTGGAGGATGAGTCTGAATTTATTGTCAAGGTCCAGGACATCAATGACAATGAGCCTAAGTTTCTGGATGGGCCGTACACCTCAGGAGTCCCCGAAATGTCTCCTCTTGGTAAGTTAATTTAACTAATCTTTGCTCATCTCCAAAATCTTATTACTTTCTTAGAAGGTCTCTTATAAAAATACATTTAAAAAATAGCCAAGAACTGCCATTCAAAAGTTTGGTGTCAGTAAGATTTTTTAATGTCTCTTTTGCTCACCAAGGCTGCATTTATTTGATTAAAAAATACAGTAAAAACAGTGAAATATTATTAAAATGTAAAAACAGCTGTTTTCTATGTGAATATATAGTAAAGTGTAATTTATTCCTGTGATCAAAGCTGAATTTTCAGTCTTCAGTGTCACATGATCCTTCAGAAATCATTCTAATATGATGATTTGCTGCTCAAGAAACATTTATGATTATTATCAGTGTTGAAAACAGTTGTGCTGCTTCATATTTTTGTGGAAAACGTGATATTTTTTTGTCTTTTAAAGAATACATTTTATTCTCCATCAAAAATTTCCTCCACAGTAGGGGGAAAAAACAAGGGCTGTACAAAAAACCTTCTGTGTGTGTGAAATTACTTCATAGATTCAGTATCTGCCATTGCTATTTAAAACAATTCTATGCCTTTGTTAATTAACTGAAAACATGTTAGAACTAGAAAAGATGAATTGGGCTGTTTCTTGAAGTAAGAGGCAGAATGGCCTCCATCACAGCTGTATTTCTCTGCATTGTGTTATTGAAGAATGTATTGTCTGAAAACTGACCAGACACCAACTAAAGAAATTGATTCACAGAATGAGACTATTACAAGACTCCTGTGTGTTTAGAAGAGGATAACTTTTGCCTTTTTTAAGGCACAGAATTGTGTGCTTTTACTCCCAAGATGCACTGTGAGTGTCATCTTAGAATCGCTCTGTCCTACAACCATCTCTCAAACTACCAATGAAAATAACCAAGAGCTTTCAGAAGCACAAGAACATGGCAAGAGAGAAAGGCACAGTCACTAAAATAAAACATGGAGGCAGAAGCTGCCACAAAGCCAAAGGTTCACAGAGCTGATGTCTCAAATCCCAGGAGATCTTCTAAAGGATTCTGAAGCTTAATGCTCCTCGCCTGAGGACCCTGTCAGAATGGGATTCGTAGATTAAACTTCCAGGTTATGTTGGAGTGACGGTGTGCCAGGGACGGCGTCAGAAGCTGCGACAGCAAACAGCAGCTCAGTGTGTCTGGATCAGTCGCATGACAGGCGTATACTGCACTGAGGGCACATGCAAGTTCTGAACTGAAGCATAAATGCATGACAGAAACCTTTTGTTGCAATAACTGTGATATTGGATATCAATAACTAAAAGTGAATCTGAGGGGATGCAGGCCTCATGAAATCACTGTTTCTATGAGTACTACCTGATGAGCAACACTAGAAAACTACACAAATAATTATCACACTCACAATTGTTACATTTTTGTCAAAATGTCACTTTTGTGTTGATTCTTGTGTACAGCAAACCGAAACCAAACTAGTGATCTTAAGAAAACGAGATCTAGTGACCATAACGGTCAGATTTCAGCTCTTGTTTAGGGGAGGTGTATGAAAAAGTGCCATCTCCTGGAATTAGTCGAGGTATATTTATTTTCATTACTGTCAGATGACAGTCGGCTGCCTGGAGCACAGAATTGATTACAAACCCCAGAGATGCATTTCTAGTACACAGAAAATGAATGGAAATCTGAGAATGTGATCATTCACTGGAATGAAGATGGACAAATGAGAGATGACAGAGAGAGAGACAGTGATTACACATTCAGCTGCAGAGGCTTCGACTCAAGCCAACAGAAAGACATTCCAGGTGAATTTATAGCACACTGGACAGAATCAAACAACACTCCAAATTGTTGCAAGCATGCCAATGCTGATGGATAAATAAAAGTTTGTGTGTGTGTGTGTGTGGTTTACATGCAAGCTGTTGTTGGATTTATTGTGCATTCCTAAAGCATCTTAAAAGTTTGTTTTTATGATTTGCTTTATGTAGTAATCAGGTTAAAAGCATCAGTACTTCCCTCTGCAGCAATTTTATGACTCTAAGCTCACAGTTCAGGCAGTGTAATATGTTATATTAAAGCCAAATCGATATGGAACAATACTTCATCTTTTCTCTGTGATGTTTTCATACTGTTTAATTCCGTGTGAATGTCATTGACTTTGACCCATGCAATGTGTTTGGTTCGAGATTGCACGAGGGTGAAAATGACCAAAGAAACTGAATATTAGCTCACTCTAATTATGTGTCCGCTTTGGCTCAGAGTACTGAAGCAGGTTCTTCGTGCTCAACATACGCTTCCAGTTTTTAGCACATCTTGCTTGAAGTGGCTTTTGTTTATTGTGCAAAATGGATACAGAATAGCCCAGATATCTGCTTCTCTCTGCCTAGATAAGCCCAATTATTTTTCTAGATAGTTAAAGCTTTGCATCTCTTTTCATGGTCAATTAATTTAGCAAAATACAATCCATACAAGACAGCTTTTTTATTGCATGTGGCACTTTTACCTACTATTACCAAAAAACACTCCCTTTGGTGGAGCTCCCTCTTTGGTGCTTCAGTTGGATGCTATTTAATATGACATATGCCAACAAAATAACAAATAAATAACACACACAGATTACTTTTCCATTTAAACAGGCAACCATTGCTAATTTCACTTCCATGCAAACAGGGGCATGAGGTAACATGTGAAGCAGCGTTTTTGAAGACAGACCAACACTAGACTTTCCAACTCTTCCTAGTCAAACACACCCGATTCAACTGATTATTAGTAGAGACTTTCAGACCTGAAACTGATGGGTCAGATAAGGCAACCATACAAAATGCGTAGTGTGTGCCTCCAGGAAAAGGGTTGGGAAACACTGAACTAGAGACACTAAATCAGAAGCATCAGCACATATTCATCTTGCTTCAGGTTGGCGATGGGGTTTATTTTGTGCTGTAGGTTGAGCTTTGCGGGCATGAGTTTGTTCAATGTCGCTTTCACTCAAGACAGAGCTGACACACAGCATTGCCATAGTAACTCGCATCACATCCTGTTCACTTAAGCTTGCTGCAGTGCAATTCTGCTGTCCGCTACATTCTTTTCTAATGCTCACTAGCATTTTGTTTGCATATTTTCTGGATGCACAGGCACCACAGTGGTTCAGGTGACAGCGACTGATGCAGACGACCCCACTTATGGCAACAGCGCCAGAGTTGTGTACAGCATCATACATGGACACCCTTACTTCTCTGTGGAGCCCAAGACAGGTAACTTTTATTTTGTAAATATATCTGAATGAATGTGGACATATGGGCTACTTTTATGCTTTGTTTTTGGAACATATGACTTGTGTGATGTGTGCTATATTTTATGTCAGCGGTTGGCAAGCTTTCTGACATGATGTGCCAAGACTCATTCTTGCTCTCAAAGACGAATTGAAGAGTGAAAACAGAGAGCAAGAGTTTTAAAAAGTCTTTTTAGGTTGCTGTTGCAAAGGAATGAAAAACAAAATGTGGCTCAATTTACTCATTGACTTATTGTGTTGTGTCCCTGCCATTTTTTTTTTTTTTGGGCAGGTCATATCCCATCTGAAGAAATATCCACCCAAAAATGAACATTCTCTCATCATTTACTCACCTTCATGCCATCCAAGATGGATATGACTTTCTTTCTTCTATGGAAACAAACATCTTTCACAGTTGAAAGAACAATCTCTGTGAGTCCATATAATACAAGTGTGCGGGACCCTCAAAGCTGACACTTCAAAAACCATTCAAACAAACACAACAGTAATCCATACGAGCCCATTTGATGAATCAATGTCTTCTGGAGCTAAATGATAGGCGTATGTGAGAAATGAGATTTGGTATTTTTCTAAAAATGTGTTCAGCAGTGATATTTGAGTGGTATAAGGGAGGGTAGGAACATCATTGGAGACATCAGGTGGGCACCCTCCACGTTCATTGATGAACCCACAACGCCTCCAGAGGGCTCAGCGGTGACATCTGGTATCCCAGGCACATTCCCTCAACTCCATATCCTCCAGTCTTCATCTCACCGCCCAGTTGATCTCCTTACTTTTAATCCCCAGCCAATTGCTGCTTCTTTCCACTGCATTTGACAGGGACTTGATTGCTTGTTGTAGAGAGTGACTCCTAACTCCCATTTTCCTCAGTAAACTGTCTGTGGATGTGGCAACAAAACCCCTGCAACCCAGCTTTGGTTGCCAGTTCAGAGTACTTTAAACATTTTCTCTCAAATGCTTCCTCCATTTCATATACATCTGGAATGACATGAGGGTGAGTAAATGATGAGAGTAATCAAGCGTAGCGTCAGTTCAGGCAGGCCACGTCGTCAAGCTCAGCTGATCCATGTACCTATAGGAATACAATAGGTGTGTTGGACTTGAAACAGCGCTGGGCAGACCGATCGCTGTATGACATCAAAGGCTCTGTATGCTTTCGAATCACTCTTGCTGTACTTTGATGTCATACACCGATCGGTCTGCAACCTAAGTTGTGATTTATAAAAACAAACTTGACGGGAAAATTTGCGCACCTGTACACAAACTCTGACCTATGCAAACAAACATTTTGGAGACAGAGCAGTTTGGCAACACCAATGGTGAGCTGAGGGACTGACGGCAGATGAAGGAAACCCCTTTAAATCCTTATTAATAAATACAGAGTGATTTACTGTTTTACATCTGATATACACATTTAGATTAAATATGACATTCTCATTAATGGCGATAAACATTGAAATCACAAAGTCATTATGCAAAAGTTAAAAACGATATGAATTTAGTGGATGTGCTACTTTTGATCATTTTTCCTGTGACACGCTGTTTTAATAACAGTAAGGCGTGCTAGGCGCTCATAATTGCTCTTTAAACTACACTGCAGATCTCATGTTATGAGAAAATATTTTTAACGAGAACAATGATCAGTGATGCACACTTCGATATTATAGCAGACACTGCTGGATTTGGTGTTTGAATGCGTCGGACTAATGAATAATCATGTACTAATACCTGAATTAATAGTTACTTCAACATGAACTCATGATTAGTTAAGATATGAACTAATAATGAACTAATAAAGAGTGATCCTTAACTACGACAGGAAGTTTCCCAGGCACATTCCCTCAATACATGTTTGATAATTAATGCATTAATTAACATTTAGGGGTAAACTAAATAAATTAGGCTCCATAAGAGTAAATAAGAAGTACTCTGAATTTGAATTAAACATGTGATTTAATACTGTCATCATTTACACTGTAATATAATCTGCCATCTGCAGCTTTGTAACAAAATAATTGCAATGGCACATGATTATTTAGCCATTAATTACATAGATCCATCTAATCAAATGTGGAAAATAGACTAACTACCACTAATAAATTTAATTTGATCTAAACCGTTTTCTGATTTTTTATAGTTTGTTTATATTTAGTCATAGCTAAATAGTCATAGTTTCTTCCCGGAACTAAAGTATGTAGGATTTGTTTCTGGTGGGACACTCATCAGTGGCGCACGCTAGCTGTTCTCTTGGCAGGTTTGTTGTGTTTCTTCGGCAAAGAGCGGTAATGCTGGCATTTTAAACTAATACATTTTGACTGCTTTGGTAAACCGAATTAATAATTAAAGACATATTTACATGTATGTTTTATTGGGATTTTTCAGGATGTTATGTACAGTTATTTACTGTATTTGTATTTTTGTCTTTTAAATGTATATGCTTCGATTAGCATTAGCTTGTGGATGCGCCCTATTTTACATGTAAATGTGCCTTATGTGTGTCTTTACAGCAGTGATCGGGAACCTAGCCAGAACCTCGCCAGGTCTCTCACCCTTTCCCAACAAATGATCGATAACAAATTCGACATCATTTATTTATGCATTTATGCATGAAAACAGCAGCCTTAACTACGCGTTAATACATGTTTGATAATTAATGCATTAACATGTTGTAACGTGCTGGTTATATGTAAAACACAAAATGAAGAAGATAATACTCAGATAAGTCTTTACTTGATAATCCAATGGGAGAATACAGAATCCAGGCAGGAACACAACACAAGTATATACGAGACCCGACAAAGACACACCAACAGAACTGAGCTAATATACACAGACGATTAACAAAAATGACTAACAGCTGTAATAATGAGATTAGTGTCTATGGTGACAGATTGTGGCGGGAAACTAGAACAAAGGAGCACATGTGACAGATGAAAACAAACAAACTGATGGTTCATGTGGTGTGGGGGTGTGACATAACGCCCCCTCCCGGAAGGCGTGTCCTCGCGCCGTACAGAGGAGGTGATGAGGACGGAGAGATGAAGAAATGGGCAGATGATGTAGGAGGCGGTTCAGGAGGTGGACGGCCGACCGGGAGGAGGCGTAACACAAGAGTCCAGGGTGGAGAAGATGATGGAGTGAGCCAAAGTGGAGCCTAGAGCAGAGGTGAATGTTTGCTGACCCAGGCCACAGCTGAGACTGCACCCCATAGCGGCGGCGCAGAAGGGAGGAGCCATGGCGGTGTAGTCACTGCCGCCACCATGGGGATGACCGGAGGCAACGGTGACATGGATGAAGGAGCCCACAGCGCAGCTGGAGACCCGATGTAGTGAAGGGACTCCGAAGATCTAGGCGGCCACGATGTAGCCGCAGTGACGACCCCCCGAGATGGTGGTAGGGATCCGGAAGGCTGAAGTAGAGCAGAAGTGACCGAGGGCGGAGGTGGAGCCTGAGGGAGGGAGAAGCTGGCTGAAGCTGAAGGGGTGGAGGGGTGGAGGGCCGGAGAGTAGCGAACGGCCCGCAAGTCCATAGCGTAGGTGTAGCAATGCCTGACCCAGGTGGAGCCGACGTACTGAGGGAGTCCGGCAAGGCTGAATGCCCGATGGTCTCTGCCGACATCGAGGGAGAAAGGAATGCATGCACAGAAGTTAGGGCGACAGGTCGAGGAGGAGTGGAGCATGCAGAGGCAGAAGGTGATGCCACAGGCTTCCCACAGCCAGGAAGAGATGCCACCCAGTGGACCCAAGGTGTAGACTCACCACTGAGAGTAGGCGCTGAGGGACTGATGGGAGGCATCGATGATTGGACGACAGGATTTGTTGGGGACTGGGACAAAACTTGGAGGGCAGAACAAAATCCAATAAAAAATAAAACAGAGTCAATAGTATTCTGGAGAGGTAGTGGATGAGGGAGGCTGGGTGGGACCAACAGGTTAGGAACATGGCAGACAGATTCAGGAGGTAACAGAGGGGGTAGAAAAACAACCTCTCCAACATAAAAAAAAAATTCTCTCCAGAGCGCTAGCCGAACACTTACTCTCAGTGGCGGGGGGGTGGACGGGGCTCGTTTCCATCCCTTCGTACTCCACAAGGACTGCCTCAGCAATGGACGAAGCTGCCAGCTCACACACCTGGTCAGGCACACGTTGCTCAGACTCTGTGGCGAGGTTCAGCTCTTGTGTGCGCTGGCTCGTACGTCGTGGCTCTCGTTGCCTGCGGTGAGCTCGGGCTGCCGATCCCTGCAGTCCAGGTGTCATTGGCTGGGCACTGGGTAGCTAGTGGGGCTGGTGTCCTCGTTGACGATGTCCACTGTGAGCAGCAAATCACAGGACATCAGCACCCACTCTGCGTATTCCATGAAGCTCCCTCGAGGCCCTTCCCCGGACAGCTGCTCTTTGGTGGTGGTGTTGAGTACGAGATGGTACGAGGCGGAGAGATTCGGAAATCTTCCAAATGTGCCTCGAGGGAGCGGTCCTTCTGCTCAAGGCATAGCAGTTGAACTGCTGCAAAGTGATCCATAGTGCAGGAGGAAACCAGAAACAAGTAATCACAAAAAAAACAAATAAAAAACGCTGACAACAAAACTGCCGCTTATCTTTTCATGGTCGGATCTTCTGTAACATGCTGGTTATATGTAAAACACACAACAAAGATAATACTATAAGTCTTTACTTGATAATCCAATGGGAAAATCCAAAATCCAGGCAGGAACACAATACAAGTGAGATACGAGACCCAACAAAGACAAACCAACAGAACTGAACTAATATACACAGACGATTAACTAAAATGACTAACAGCTGTAATAATGAGATTAGTGTCCATGGTGACAGATTGTGGCGGGAAACTAGAACAAAGGAGCACATGTGACAGATGAAAACAAACAAACTGATGGTTCATGTGGTGTGGAGGTGTGACACATGTAGGGTAAACTAAATCAAACAGACCTTCTATAAGAAGGAATATGAAATATTTGGACTTTGAAATAAATTTAAACAATTTATTATTGTCATAATTTAAACTGACATCAGCAGCTCCGTTATAAACATATATACTGAAAGGCACAGGATTAGTTTGTCATTATTTTCAATGATCATCCTTATCAAACATATAAAATAATAATTCCAGTTCCTGAGGAACAGGTTCCAAAAAAAACAAACAGGAAACATGCACTAAGGTCATTTGCTGGGATTAGATTTAGTACAGTTTAATCTCCATCCAGATGCAGGCTGTGATGATACTGTACCTCCTCTGACTTTTTGAAAAGTCACACAACATCACTTAACTGGGCTGAATACTAGTTGTGTTAGTACATGTGTATTTGATAGTAAGTTAATGATAAATCATGAGCTGAATTTGGTAGGTAGTTAACAGTGAATTAAGTATGATGTGCCCCCTCAAGTAAAGTCATGACACAATGACGCACTTACAAATCATTAACTAATACATGAATAAACACTAAGTGTGCCATCATTTTTCCTTTACACCCCCGTACAAAAAAACAAAGATAAAAAGTATTTGTATTTCTTTTATTTTTATTTATATAATTAAACATATATGGACTTAAAAGCAAGCCATAAACATACCTGTAAAGCAGGGGCCGGGAACCTTTTTTGACCAAAGAGCCAATTGTTCATTTTTTTGTTAATGAATTTTTCTAAAAGAGCCAAAGTAGGAAAATAATGTAGTGTAATATATATATATATATATATATATATATATATATATATTCAATAACGTTTTAATAATAGTAACTTTATTAAGTCCATATACAAGTAAAATACAAAATAATAAATAAGTTGCAATATACAATTCATTGTGCTGGGCTTTCATATGAGGTTGATTTACCAGGAGGAGCATAAATTTCTCTCTGTGTGTGTATGTGTGTGTGTGTGTGTGTGTGTGTGTGAGAGAGAGAGAGAGAGAGCGAGAGAGAGATGAGAAACGAGTGAGGAACAATGCCCACGGACAGTGATTATATCGACAGCATTTATGTGAATACTCACCAACGCGGCCATTTTGACAGTGTGTGTATTTGACCGTGTAGACCGAAGACCAAGGCTACTGTGCTTGTCCATGTTCCACTTGGAGCGAGCGCACAGAAACATCCTGTCAGTAGCGGATTCAGTTCTCTTTCGCAGCTTTGCGTTTCCTTTTTAATATCAAGCATGTCCCGCTCTTTACTTTCTCATTCATTCATGTTTCTTTATAAATAATGCCAACAGTCCACTGAAAGCTGTGCAGATTATCATAGATATAAATACTACACATTTATAGGACATAAAGGTCTATGCGGCAAAAGCAAAAGTAACCGGTAAAATGTTTCGAAATGTCTCTTGGCACAGCAGAGCACCAGTTTCAATAAAAGGTTATTTTTCAGTCCAGTCACTATTTTACACTATTATACTTTTCAATTTTCACTGCTGTTCAAAAATGTTTTCTTTTCGCCGTTACCACAAAAAAGCTGCATAACCACTTGAATCTGAGAGCAGGAGCTCTATAGAAACCTAAGTGGTTTGTTGTTAATTGCTGTCATGACACTCGCGATGTCGCGAACATCACTGAATACGCACTTTGGCTGGTACAACTTTAAATATATTATTATTTTAAACTTTTAATAAACTTCGGTATGCCCTACAACACAGGAATTGCTGATCTCTAGTGATGTCGAATTTGTTATCGATCATTTGTTGGGAAAGGGTGAGAGACCTGGCGAGGTTCTGGCTAGGTTCCCGATCACTGCTGTAAAGACACACATAAGGCACATTTACATGTAAAATAGGGCGCATACATAACATCCTGAAAAATCCCAATAAAACATACATGTAAATATGTCTTTAATTATTAATTCGGTTTACCAAAGCAGTCAACATTTATTAGTTTAAAATGCCAGCATTACCGCTCTTTGCCGAAGAAACACAACAAACCTGCCAAGAGAACAGCTAGCGTGCGCCACTGATGAGTGTCCCACCAGAAACAAATCCTACATACTTTAGTTCCGGGAAGAAACTATGACTATTTAGCTATGACTAAATGTAAACAAACTATAAAAAATCAGAAAACGGTTTAGATCAAATTAAATTTATTAGTGGTAGTTAGTCTATTTTCCACATTTGATTAGACGGATCTATGTAATTAATGGCTAAATAATCATGTGCCATTGCAATTATTTTGTTACAAAGCTGCAGATGGCAGATTATATTACAGTGTAAATGATGACAGTATTAAATCACATGTTTAATTCAAATTCAGAGTACTTCTTATTTACTCTTATGGAGCCTAATTTATTTAGTTTACCCCTAAATGTTAATTAATGCATTAATTATCAAACATGTATTAACGCGTAGTTAAAGCTGCTGTTTTCATGCATGAATCCATTTGATTCCTGTCGTAGTTAAGGATTACTCTTTATTAGTTCATTATTAGTATAATTATATCTTAACTAATCATGAGTTCATGTTGAAGTAACTATTAATTCAGGTATTAGTACATGATTATTCATGTACTGTTATTGTAAAGTGTTACCATTTGATTTAAATTGTTTAAAACAATTAAAATACTATTTGGCCAGTGGAAAAGAATGAGATCAACTCTATTCTAAAAACTTCTTCTTTATCTGAGAAGTATTTTATACAATTTTGTTTTTATAAATATATTTTGATATATTTATTTGAAAACATGAGGATATTGGATGATTTTTAGCAATGTTATGTGTATCGCACAAGTGGGATTTATAGTCCGCATCTCATATTTCCCTAATGTCTGTACCTTTGATAGTGTTAAAGATAGTGTCACGTGGATGTGAATATGAATGGAAATGATATGCAGATGAGGTTATGCATAGTAAAACTAGGCATTGTAAGCTCCATATATGGTGATTTCGGAGAGGAGACGGGGTGAAGATGCACATACGCACAATCTTCTGCTGACTGGGATTTATAAAGGGTTCTTTACGCACGGATGGTTTTATAAATCTGAAAACTTTTGTGCATGCACAGAATCTAGCTTTGTGTGTGTGTACACTTTTAGGATGAAATCTACAGAAGGTTTTATAAATGAGGCCCCTGGTGTGCTTGAGCATTCTGTCCTTTTTAGGCTTGCATCTTGTGACATCAAGTCCTGTTTTTGGTTTTGTTTAGATGTCTTTGGTCTGTGTTGCATTTATATTTCAGTCGAGCAACACCAGAGTTCGTTTGAAAGCAGACCAAGACCCATCTTTTCAGATGGCAGCGTTCACACTCATTCAAATGAACCGCACTAACAGAGCAATCGCACCAAAGTTCATTTTGTTTTACTTAAACCAAACCTGCCAAGTGTGAACACACCCTTAGGTTTAATCATTTTAAAGGAACAAATGACTCAATTTGCATTGGCAGCACCTTGTGTTTTGCATATGAATGGAGGAGCTCATGCAAAATACAGATTCATCTAGGGAAATCCACAAATAAAGGACAGGACACACTATTTTGCGCAATCCTTTCATATAGACAAGCCTTTAGTAAATCAAGGAAATAGTCTTTGCGGACGATTGGAAAGAAAATCTCTGATCCATCTTGAGGCTGCCATTAAGTCTTAAATCAATTAGTCTCTGCAAGAAAATGTGTATATACATTGTAATAAAAGCTGAGCTAAAATCAATAAATAGAATTCTAGTTTAATGTGCACTGCAGTCTGCTGAATATATTCAGCATCTCTGTCTAACCATGAACCAAAGTGATGCTTGCCTTAACAAACACTAAATTACATCAGTGGACATGGCAGAAACACTGACTGTTGAGGGTGGTTCATTGTGTGTGTATATGTGTGTGTGTGTGTGTGTGTGTGTGTTCTTGTATACAGGGTTTATGAGGACACAAATGTATATAATAACATGGGTATTACAACATAAACATGTCCTCGTAAACCAAATGGCTTAAAAAACATACTAAACAGTGTTTTTTTGAAATTCCAAAAATGCAGATAGTTTTCTGCGATGGGTATGGGTAGTGTAGGTGGATATAATATACAGTTTGTACAATATAAAAAAACCATTATGTCTATGGAGAGTCCCCATAAACCACATATACAAGTATGTGTGTGTGTGTGTGTGTTTGTGTGTTCATACCTGCAGCAGTCTCATTACCCAGCATCCTACTGTGCTCCAGCTGCCACCTGCAAAGCACTCTTGGTGTGAATCTCAGACAAGAGGCTCAAGGTCTGCTTGTTAGCTGTTCTCTTTCCTGAGGGGAGAGGAACGTCAACCCGTCTCATTATTCTCTGATGCCTGTGGTGTTAACCAACACGTGTGCATGTAATTTGCTGCTGTACCTAATGCATTGTTCATCTGTCATGGACCTTTTTTTTTTTTTTGATTCATCTGAGGTTCCAAATATGAGGAGTTTTATATAATTCCTGATGCATGGATAGATGTGACACAAACACTGCATATGAGTAGTGAATGCTTTTTAGTTAATTGGACTGTGACTTTTTTCCCTCTTTTAAGCTAGCCATGGCCATATGAGCTTCATCCTAGGCCAGGTGTATATGGTGCTGTTCTGACAGTCAAGAGGTTGTGAGCCCCACACCAACAATCACATCAACATTTGCGCTATTAGAATCTTGCACAATTATTTTGCACAGTTAGCTGTTTATGCCATTTTGACATTAAAGGGGACCTATTATGCCCTTTTACAAAGTCTTGATGTTGTTTTTGGGCTCTACTAGATTGAATGTTGATTATTTTCCTCATATTCTCCATTGTTGCAGCTCCTCTCTTCCCAGTCTGTCAGTAACGCTCTGTTTACTTCCTGTCTCTATGAAGCCCCTCCTTCTGAAAAGCACAGTGTGTTCTGATTGGTCGGCTGGAGCAGTTTACAACAGTTGTGGAGCATTTACAACATTTACAAGTTAATATTAAGCAAAAAAAAAAAAAGTCAAAATATGCGGCCACGTTTACCATGGCTTCGTGGAATTTCGTGGTGAAATCCAATTCCACAGAATTTTCCAAAATTCCACCAGAAAGCTACTTGTTTTAGAAGTGTCTTCTGTGTTAATGGCCAATGAACCTTTTTTGCCAGCCAAATTTCGGTAATGTGACTATGCCTTAACAGCTGTGTTAGAAACTAAACCAGTATTAAAAAAAGAAAATGCTGTTTTCACATGTTAATCAAGAGGGGTGGTAATTCCTTTTACCAGGCATTTAAATGTGAAAATACCATTTTCTAAAAAAAAGGACACAGTGGTGAAACAAGTACATGTACAATGTCGTATAGACATTAACATTGAAACGTTTAATATTTATGGTCTCAATCAAAGTTCCTATTCCTATACTGTATTAGTATAATACAGTGGCTCATAACTTTGTTTGCAATTGATAACCACTGGAATAATAGATGTGTGTGTCCACGGTTTGCAGTGTGTGTGTGTGTGTGTGTGTGTGTGTGTGCATGTTTTTGTGACATTTCAGGACACAAATTTGTATAATGACATGGGTATTACAAGGAGAGGGTGAGTTATGAGGACATTACTCCATGTCCCCTTTTTTCAAAAGGCTTATAAATCATACAGAATGAGTTTTTTTGAGAAAGTAAAAATGTGCACAGTTTCCTGTGATGGGTAGGTTTAGGGTTGGTGTAGGGTGACAGAAAATACGGTTTGTACAGTATGAAAACCATTACGCCTCTGGAATGTCCCCACAATTCACAAAAACAAATGTGTGTGCGTGTGTGCGTGTTTCTCTACTTACTGCTCCTAATCTGTGTGCACTTGCATGGGTTAAATGCAGAGGACAAGAAATTCTGAGTATGGGTTACCATAATTGGCCTTCACGTCACATCACTGTCACTAATTTATGTAATCAAGATATGTTTTTAGATTTAAATACATGTTTTCCTCAGGCATTATACGGACAGCCCTGCCCAACATGGACAGAGAGACGCGTGACCAGTACGTTCTGATCATTCAGGCCAAGGACATGGTTGGTCAGATGGGAGGACTGTCAGGCAGCACCTCTGTGACGGTCACACTCACCGACGTCAATGATAACCCTCCACGCTTCTCTCGCAGTAAGAGCAAAACATGTCTTTCATGTGTTTGCCTCACATCCTGACCTCTGATCACTGAGGGCAATTGGTGATTGTGGATAGTGAATATGATGTAATTTTCTTCAGTGTAAAACATATTCATGTACCATACACAGTCCATCTTAACCAGGCACCCAATGCCCATTAAATTCCTACAACACTATATATGTGACACCCTCCCCCAAAAATCAATAAATATCTGAAAATGTAACAGAAATACTTGAAACTTGATAGTTGGTTATCAAGCTAGAGAAGTTTGAAGTTCTAGTGCTTTGGAAAAAGTGCTCTGTGTTTATACTGAAAGCGAGTGTGATGCAACAATAGGATAAACTCTCCTATTATAAAAACAAAGCTGTCTACATTGCAAGCATGTCATTGTGGTGCCTAGTTCATATTATAAAGTATCACTGAAAAGCAAACACACACACATTAGTGGAATTTATTCTTTAAATGTGTTCCTAGTACAAAATATTATTCTCTATGCATCAACCAAGTGCCAAAGTAACAACTGAAATTAAGTCAGTAATTGTAATCTGATTACTTGCTTTGTAACATGCTACTCCAAATACTGGCCATTTATCATTATTTTCTGGGAAGACACTCCTACTTTGTTTGCAATTATGGCTCATTGTCGCATATGCTAGATTAATAAGCATCAGTTAAAATGCACTTTTACCACCAAGAGTAGACAAACGATGCATTGAGAGCATTAAAACTGTGCTCAAGCATTCAGCACAGTCAAGCACATTTAATAGAGCTAACTGAAGCTCTTGGGTTGCAGTGCAGGGTTTAGCAAGCATTCCAGATCCTGACAGTCTGCTGTGTCGTCCTCCAGTTCTTACTGCACCATATCACACAGAACCGGCCTGCAAGCTGGGAAATCGCATTGGGATCATTGGGAGTGCAAGTTTGAGGCCATCTTTGGGCTTTTACCTGATTTGCATAATTCATTGAGTAAGTTGGATGCTGAAATGCAAATAAATCTTTAGTAATTTCATTCAAATTCTACTGTATTTCCCCCATAACATTTGTTTAGTGATGCTGACACACACATTCAAGTAATGGTAACAAATCTTTTGATCTCAACACACAATTTCGTATTTCAGATCACAGTTTTTGTTTGCAAGTGTTTGTTGCATGTTCTGCTATTCAGAAGCCTCATTTACGGTGGTAGTGTACAACACAACGAAATTAAAAAAGCAAACATAAGTTCACAACACAACGGAAACAAGCCACAACACAACGAAATCGAGCCACAACACAACGGAAATGCTCCCGACCACTAGGGGGCTCTCAGAGCTCTGTAAAGTTAGTTTTCCTTGCCACTGTTCTATAGAGTCAGCAGTGATATCAATACCACGATTAGTTTCAACAGTATTTAACCACATATAGACATGAAATATTAATTCAAAATCAACTACATGCTCAATAGCTTCATATTTATACCTGTGAATGTTTTGACGCGCTAACATGGAGCATGATGAAGGGAACATCTGCCAATTCCACCAAGTGGTTAAAACATATAATTTGTATTAATTAAAATGACTTTTAACATTTAAAAACAGACATGTTCAAATTCCAAAGCTTGTCAGTCTTACCAACAGAAACTAACAAGCTTTGGAATTAGAACATGTCTGTTTTTAAGTGTTAAAAAAGTAAATACAAATGATTTGTTTTAACCACTTGGTGGAATTGGCAGACGTTCCCTTCATCATGCGCCGTTGTAGCGCGTCAAATCATTTACATCAAATATGAAGCTATTGAGCACGTAGTTGATTTTGAATTAATATTTCATGTCGATATACAATGTTTACATACTTCAAACTAATCATGGTATTGAAATCTTTGTAAGACTGTCGACTTTATAGAACAGTGCCAAGGAAAAACTTTACCGAGCTCTGAGAGCCCCCTAGTGGTCGGGAGCATTTCCGTCATGTTGTGGCTCGATTTCGTTGTGTTGTGAGCTTATGTTTGCTTTTTTAATTTCGTTGTGTTGTGCACTACTGGGCCACCATACTCATTGAATACTACACCGATTGTTTTACACATTAGCTAATGTTTTGTTGGGTTGGTGAGGAGTGTCTGAAATGAACACCCTGTGCTGCCTGTAATCTTTTTAAATGGCTCTTAGTACATGCGTCTCTAAACTCTAGTCAATTTAGTTAGAATTGAAATGCAGAAGAGTGACCAATGTTACCACATGTCTGTACGGATTAAACCCTTTGTGATGGGAAGAATGTCAGCGGAAGCTGGCCTTTACTGCTCACGAGTCTAGTCACAATCAATAGATCATTCCTGACTTCTCAAGACAGCAGCAAGTCAAACAAACTCAATTGGACAGGTTTTTGGGGTAGATCTGTCCTGTTGAAGCAACAGTCTCTGTCTCTCCAGTGAACATGCTACTCAGTTTTTAGTAATTTGGCTCATAGCCAGGGCAGGACTGACCTCATATTGTGACAGAATAAATTAATTTATAATTGAAAATACATTTTTGGGCTCCCCAAACCACGCACCGTATTGAATACAGTATTAGCTGTGACTCAACGACTCAAATACTCCTCAAATACATAAAACATTAGCCTTTATTTAAATTTAATATATATAGTGTTTCTTGAGTCAACCAGGTCTTCTTTATTTAACTTTGCATTGCAAACAAGCAGAGATGTTGAGCGTCATGAGCTTTTATTGATAGTTTGAGGATTCAGTAGAGTTACAAGGTTTAGTCACAAGCTCTTTTTTTTTCTGCAATTTTTTATTTATTTTTCATTGTTTATTTATTAAGCACATTTAAAAACAATCCAAGGTTGACCCAAGTGCTGTACAGATCATTATACTCAAATAAAAACAAAAATTACAATCTATAAAATAACAAACAAAACTAAATTGGTTAAATATTTACAAAACCCACAGACAGATGTAAATAGTAATGATTTATTAAAATAAATAAATAAATAAAAATGAAAAAGTATGGAGATACAAGGTTTCTGCCTGACAATTTAAAAAAAAAATGTATTAATTTATAAAGAAATTGTTTCACAGAGTTTTAGCATTAAAGCGAAATAATAATTTAATAAAATTATAAAATAAAGAATGACTGGCCTATTATAAAAGGCTAATAAATTTGACTTGATTACTTAACTTCAGAGCTTATGGTAAGTCACTCTTGATAGAAAGGGTAACATGTTAACACTAAAAATAATTTCCTCACCAGGCCAGAGAGAAGACAAACAAAATTGGAATAAGAAGAGCAATGTTTGTAAGACAATGTGAAAAAGAGAGGACTGAGAAAAAAGAGGAATGTGAAGAAACAAACATGTAAGGAATAAAAATAAAAACAGTTTAAGACAGGAAAGAGAGAATAATGGATGTCAAAAATTAAAAAGAAAAGGATAGGTAGATGGATAGAGGGATACGCAATTACAGGGAGAAAAAGAGGAGTAAAACCAAGGCGAGGGTGACGGACAAGGTTTGGTCTGCTAGAAGCTTCTATTCCACGGCAAATTAAAAAGTCATTACAGAGATTTACACAGCAGTTCTCCATGAGGGTGACATGAGTGCTGAAGAGACGTGATAACACAGACACCCAGAGATCTAATGACGCTCATCATCTTACCCTCCGGCTCAAAATCAGCATTTAGTAATAGATCTGAGGTAAACCTGAGATAGAGTGATTATACTGACCCACAGATATTCTTGCCCTTATTGAAAATTCAAATTAAAAAATGCATTGACGGTGCTACTGAAAAGAGAAAACTGTTTGGTAAAATGTAACAGATATTCTTATGGATAAGTCAGCTAAATGAATGGCTGTGTAATAATGCCAATTTTGTCCCCATATGTTGTTTTTCAGTCTTCTTTTTATTTTGGGTTAGTGTCACAAAAACTGACACACATTTCACCCTGAAACAAAAAGAAGGAAATAAGAAATCATATTTTGGATGAAAAAAGTCATGCCTACTGGGATGATTAAGATTTTTTTCATTTTATCCCTAAATTCTCATTACTGTTCGTATATTACCATGTTGCAGGAGTTTGTGTAGTAATGCTATAGTCTTGTTGTTTTCACTGTGTGCTCCAACTCATTGAAAAAAGTTTTGCAAAAAATACTTGGGAACAATTTATAATTTAGGTATTACTTTTGATTTTTTTTTTTTTTTTTTCAAATAATAAATATAAACAAGGACAATAAGGACAATAAATAACTTTACAGTAACATTACATTTTGTAGTATTACATTATTACTAATATTGTAATACTACAAATATTACAAAGATATATCATTAGGTTAAACATATAGTTAATGTTAATGTGCTGAATTGTCATTGAAAAATACAAAATCTTAGTTATCCTAAAATTGATGCAAATGAAGTTATTTGCTTAATTTTCATCAAGCAAAATTACATTTCTAATTCTTTTTCTTTGATTTATGACCTGGACATTGACAGGTTTGTAACAGGTTTGGTGAAATCCATCCTTTAAATGAGTTTAGTGTGTTAATGTTAAACATCTCTCTGCCTCTAGAATCGTATCAGTACTCAGTGCTGGAATCTTTGCCAGTGTCATCAGTGGTGGCAAAACTGAAAGCCGCAGATGCGGATATCGGCTCCAATGCAGAGATGGACTACCGCATAATAGATGGAGATGCACCCGGTGTGTTCAACATCACCACAGACGAGGAGACACAAGAGGGAATCATCTTTCTACAGAGGGTGAGATCATAGTGGCCTTCATAGGGAAAGACAGGCCATTTGGAGTAAACATTAAACTAGATTGTTGTTCTTTGTTAATATATCTGTAGTCAACTGATTCTGGTGGTATGCAGGGTTCCTCACTTCTGGGTCTGGAGAAACTAATAAAAAAAACAACTGAACTATCATCCTGCAGAGTTCAGCTCCAACCCTCAACAAACACACCCGAAGCAGCTAATCAAGGTCTTCAGGATTACTTGAAAACAACAGCCAGGTGTGTTGGAGCAGGTTGGGACTGAGGTCTGCAGGAAGGTCTCCCTGCAGGCACAGGGATGGACACCCCTGTTTCAGGGCATTCTAGGAGCCAGTATTATGCCATTTTCCCTCTCTGACTGCATTTCAATTGTATCTTGGTGGGCTAACACAAACAAATGTCTAGCGCTGTCAAATAAGGTTGCGAGGACAACTGCCAGACACCTATTAGAACGGCACGAAGAAGACCGTCAGCATAATGTTGGCACATGCAACAGCAGTGACTGGAATAAAGAAGGACAAATCTTTTCACTCAAATCATTTGACTCCTGGTTCTGAGTCTCTGGCCTGGAAGAGGAGAGACATAATTACCACATTCTGCATTTTTACTGGCAAGATGTCAAAAGATACTACATCACGTCCTGAGTCTCCATCCATGATAGATAAGTTATGTGTCTCTGGCACAGTGAGGCAGAAAACAGTACAGACACATCTGCAACCAGGTTGTTCTAGATTGTTAAGGACCTTCTGCACCTACTTCAAGACTTTGTCTGCATGTCCCAGATTGCAAGGACCCTCTTGGTGCTCCAGTAGATCCGTATCCCATAACACTTCATGTTTAAGACTGTCAAAATGGATTCTAGCTCTATTCCCACTTCACTGACACACAGCACATAACGCACACAAACTGAGCTCATCAAATATGGTAAGAGGAAGCTCATATGTACTTGCTTGATGTGCAAGCACAAACCTCATTAGTTCTCATGTCATGCAAGCATGTTTGAGCTTCCATTTAGCATATTTTATGTACTTGGATGTGCGTTGGTCCATTTCTATATTTGAGTAAAAATCCAAATTAAATCTGTTCAAAATTTTGGATGAACATATCTGCTTTCAAAATGGCTGGGAGGAAGAATTTACCAAGGCTAAATAATTTGAACTGGATGGTTTGTGTAAATTCAGTTATTTTCTCTTGTGGACTATGTGTATAAGTACAGGACAGGGGTTCTCAACTCTGGCCCTCGAGATTCACTTTCCTGTGGAGTTTACATCCAACCCTATTCAAACACACCTGCCTGTAACTTTCTAGTAATCCGAAAGACCTCAATTAGTTTGTTCAGGTGTGTTTGACTAGTCTCGAGGGCCAGAGTTGAGAACACTTGGTATAGGATAAATAGAGACGTGGATCTAAATTAGTGGTTCCCTACCCTGGTCCTGAGACACCCAACACTGCACATTTTAGATGTCTTAGGAGTGGGAATGGGTTGTGATTAAGATGATTTTTGCGGAGTAAAAAAAATAAATAAATAAATAAAAAATAGAGAGACTTCAAGACCTTAAATGAGTGTGCCTCACATCAGAAATGTGCAGTGTTGTGCTATTTATGGACACAATAATCAATACAGAATGAATGCAGTAATTTTCATTCAGGTCATCATTGCAATGGGGATTTGGGTTGAGTGGGACAGGGAACACACTGTTATGTGTAATATTGTGAAGAGCTGCCCATATGCACCCACAATACAGCACACCTGCATGCAAAACACTTCTGTGTCTTCGACTACTGAACGTGCCTGGCAGCATCTCATCTTATTTAGAGTAAGAATGCAAGATAGTAAGAATATAAGGGCTTTAGATACTGCTTTGGATATGACTAGCTTAGTGAAATCTGTACATTGTTCGGCTCCGGCTGTAGAGCCCATGACGCACTCACTGAGAATTCTGTTGAAAGTGCCCTAGTTATTGGCGATTCTACTACACGGAACGTGAAAATAGAGACACAATAGTCACATGTTTTCCAGGAGCCAGAGTGCCTGACATCAAAGCAAATTTAAAAGTGCTGGCTAATGCTAATCATAAATTTTCTAAGATTATTATTATTGATGTTCAACTTTGCCAGTCAGAGATCACTAAAGTTAACATTAAAGAATGTGTGTGAACTCGCAAGTACGATGTCAGACATTGTAATTTGCTCTGGCCCCTTTCCTGTTCATCTGAGTGATGAGATACTTAGCAGACTATCATCACTCAATGGCTGGCTATCTAAGTGGTGTCCGAAGAATATAGGGTTCATAGACAATTGGAAAAGTTTTTGGGGCAGACTTGACCTGTTGAAAAGAGATAGAGGTATTCATCACTCCTGGGGTGGTGCTGCTCTTCTCTCTAGTAATATGGCACATAGTCTTAGAGATGAACCTTGACTAACTGGGGCTCAGGTCAGGAAGTCACAGAAGTCAGATAAATTACAACACATTGAGACTGTTTCACCTAGATATCATCACATAAAGACTGTCTGTTCCCCGAATTAGTAAATAAAAAAAAATCACAAACCAATTTAAGGGTAAAAATTTAATTGACGTTCAACAAATAAAAAACAGATATAATACAGATGAAAAAAATGATAAAGCTCAGTTTGCTTAATATTAGATCCCTTTCTACAAAATCACTCTTTGTAAATGATATGATTACAGATCATAAACTAGATGTGCTATGTTTGACAGAAACCTGGCTAAAACCAGATGATTACATTACTTTAAATGAGTCTACCCCTCAAGATTACTGTTATAAACACGAGCCCTTTTCTGAAATGCAAAGGGGGAGGTGTTGCTGTAATGTATAGCAATATCTTCAGTATTACTCAGAGGTCTAGTTTAATATATAATTCTTTTGAAGTGATGGTGCTTTATGTAACATTATCTAGTGTACGTGAGGAATCCCGCTTGACATTTGTGCTGGCTACTGTATGTGTGTGTTTGTCAGTAAGTATGTGTGTGTTTGTCTGCGAGTCTACAGCTGCATGTGAAATCGCATGCTCTCTGAGTAGGTACTTCACAAAAGTATGTTCTATTATAAAATGTAATTGGGATGTACCACATTTCTCATGTTGTCACCTCTTCACTGCCTTTCACAACTCCTCTCCAGTGGCCTAATGGGAGAGTCACGTGTCCATTGAATGTGTTCTTCAAAATCTCACTGGAAGTAGTTTGTCATCTGGGTCCCTTTTTAAGTTAAATTTTTGCCATTGTAATTTTTATAGGACAGTGTAGATAAGACATGAAAAAACAGGAGGCAGGAGAGAGAGGGGAACAGGACAGGCAAAGGCCTCAGTCACTGCACTGTCCACATGACATTTGCTCTGACATACTGGTACTTTTTGCCTACTGTTTTATGAGTGCTGTAAATTCAGACAGACTACTCTTTTTACATACTGTGTTTCACCCACTATATAAGTAGGGAAGCATGAACATTCAGACATAGCCCATCCGTCATTTGAGAGTGGAAGTGAAGTAGTGAACTTTGAAAACAATCAGGTTGACAATCATCAATGGCCTGGATTGAGGAATACACTCTTGGTGACACTTTCCTTTCCAGGACGTCACCTTCAGTCTTATAATTACACCACATTGATTAATTGTATATAGATGAGTGGAAACACAGAACCGTTTTATGCTACTGAACCACTGGATTAAATGCTTTTAATACCACTCTTTGTGTACATAGTGATCATTTTAGTTTAATATTTAATGTTATATTTATATACACTGTGTGTTTAACAACTAATTAATTAGATGAGAACCCTTTTATATTTTGTAGGCTGGGCAGAGTGTTACATTTTTGCTGTGTTTATTGTTTTTCTCCTTTTCTCCTTCCCTGCATGTCTTCTGTCTTTTTAAATGTACTTGCCTTTCTCTCTCTCTCTCTCTCTCTCTCTCTCTCTACTACAGACTTTGGATTATGAAACTAAAAGCAGTTTTTCTCTGAAGATTGAAGCCACTAATCGGAATATTGATCCTCAATTTCTGACCTTTGGTCCCTTCAGTGATACAACGGTTGTAAAGGTCATTGTAGAAGATGTAAATGAGCCGCCTGTCTTCTCAGCCCTGATCAGTAAGATGCTGGTGTCGGAGGCGGCAAAGGTTGGCACTGTCATTGGAACAGTTTCAGCCCATGACCCAGACTCGTCCAGCAGTGCCATCAGGTAAATGCTTTATATATTTATGTGCTATGTAATATGCTAAAGTGATTCATATCACTGTTTATTTTTATTTTTCCTATTTTTACAGTTCTGAACAGAACACTGATTGGGGGCCAAAAACCACACACGAATCTATACTAGTGCGCTGCTTCTCTGAAAAAAAAATCCAACGTACATTTTGTCAAACAAAACTTGAAATTATATAATAAAATAAATAAATGCTTTTTGGTTTTTTAGTTTTAGCTAAAATTAAAGGATTACAGATAACTGGCTGTCACGTATTGTGTGGTAGCAGCGCACAATAAAGATGAAGGAGATAACAATAACAGCTTTTATTAAACTTTACAAACTCAGAACAAACACTAGAATAATCTCAGAATCAAAAATGACACCATACATTTGTGAGAACCGACCAGGAGTAACTGAGGGGCTGGTTACACAACGGTTTTCAACTAAAAACAGAAAACTTTTTTATGCATTTTGGCCATTCATTTAGATGACATATGCATTTTTGGGGCCTGATACGATACCGTTATCGTCTCTGTGTAAACAACAAAAAAGCAAATTTGTGAAAATGGTGACATCATGCGCATTTCGTGTTCAGTCTATAGGCGAATAGTGTTTCTTTACAAAGTGATACTGGCCTGGCAGCAGAATACAGAGTTTTTAATCATTTTCGTGGATCTGTGTGAACGTGGATCATTTTGACAATGTTGTCAATTATGCAAAAAAAATTCAAGAATGCAAAGAAAAAAGTTTCCATTTTTTAGTACATCATTGTCATGTAAACGTGAAACAAACATAGTCCTGCCACTGGCTGCTGTGCATCAATTTAATCACTTCCTTCTGTGTTCAGTGCAGAGAAACAGAGAGGCCAATGAGGAAAACTAATTCTGGTTCAACAGTCTGACAGAGTAACGACACACTCAAATTTGTGTTTTTGGTCATTGTTGTATGTACATACATTTATTTATTTATTGTTTGTTTGTTTGTAAAGTGTTGTGTTTGAAGTAGAGTGATTGGTGTTTTCTTTGGTGACTTTGATTAAGTCTTTTCATTTCACTATATAAAATTTGTTTTGGAAACGTTTAGTGGAAAGTTTTATTTAATTATCAGCTGAACACAGACAATTAATATCAATTATCACAATCAATTAAGTTGATACAACACATTTTTCCATATGATGAGTAAACCCCAAAAAGTCCTCAAGATTTTTAAGAGTTTTCTTAACTTCAATGAAGTATATCACTTGGTGATTTTTTTTTATTTTTTATAATTAACGTGTATAACTAATAATTATTACATGCCATTTTTTAGAGCTTCATTGGAGGGAAAGTTTATTAGTGAATAATGACATTTTGTTCCTCACATAAATTTGTCATTTGGGGTCCGAATGTTGAGACTATTTAACTAAGATTAATGTCATGCCAACAGTTTCTGTAGTGAAGGATTACAAGCTTATTTTATTCATTAAGATTTCAAACAGGGATGAATAAGATCATACTTAACCAATAGATTTAAAATATCTTTGATCAAATTTCCCTTGAAATATCTATATGTAGATTGAAAGGGTAATAATTCTTGAACCATGTGGCTTGCAGGGACAGTGTAACTCATTCATCTGAGCAGAGCATACCAAAACTACAGAATCCATTCTGACACACAGACTGTTTCTGTGATCCTTTACAATTATTTGCTAATTGAAGAATTATTGTGAGGCATTGGGGCTTGGATGGTTATGATTATCTGTCATTTCATTCAAAAAATTAAATTACTTGCTTATTTAATTTTTTGGAGAATAGCCTCTCTGTGACTGATGGAAACAGAGTTAGATCAGTGATTGGGCTTTGGATTTAATATCTGTAATAACAACATAGGAGGATATGTTTCTCGTTTAAATTAAAATTAATGAAACAAAAGCATCTGTGAATAATTTTAGTTATGCTAAAGTTAATCAGGTGAATTATTTTCCAGGTTAGAGCCAGTGATGATAAATAAGAAAAGAAGAGCCAATAAAGAAGAGTTTATTTTCCTTGTTATGATTGAAAGACTCATTACTGGTGTGTCCAGGTACTCCATAGACCGTAACACAGACCTGGAGCGGTTCTTCAATGTGGATGCCCTGTCTGGTGTCATCAGCACAGCCAAACCTCTAGACAGGGAAATCAACTCTGTCCACAATATCACCATATTTGCCACTGAGAACCGTGAGTATAATATAAGCCATATCTGAGAATTCTGAGGGGGGAAATCTGAAATCTGTTGATGTAAACATTACAGATTCTTTTTCTGCGAAATGCTGATTAATGCTTCTTAAATAAATTAACATCAAAATCACAATATGATCTTATGCAATTATTAGATAATAAGAAGCTTCAAATTAATTACTAAAAGTGTACCTTCTTTGTATTGTTACAATGTCTCTAGTATATGTAAATGAGCAATGTGTTACAGCTATGGTTGTAAGTATACGCACAACGAGGAAGATGAAGGAATAACAGTCTTTAATAAATCCACAGGCAAGGAAATCCACAAACTGGCAAACACGAAACACAACCATACATAGAACGATACCGGACAATACTGAACTGAGAACACAAGACTTAAATACACAGACAAACGAGGTGGGTAATTGAACACAGCTGAATGTGATGATGGTGATCAGAAACTATGGTTACAGACTAGTGGCGGGAAATGGTGCAACACAGAAGTCCAAACAGGGTGAACATGTGACATACCGCCCCCTCCCGGAAAGGCGCATCCTTGCGCCGGTAGATGGATGGAAGAGGTTTCCGTGGAGGACGTAAGTCCGGGAGAGGGCTGGAACAGAGTGAAGTCCAGGAAGGTGCAGGTGGTGGTGACGTCCAGGGGGTAGCCTTGAGCAGCAATGTCTTGATGGTGCTCCAGGCCACAGCCAGGACGGTGTCCCACAGCGGCATTGCTGGAGGGAGGAGCCATGGTGGTGAGGGTCTCCACGCCATCCTGGGGACGAGTGGAAGTAACAGAGCCAATAGAGGTGGAGCTCTGGGCGAAGATAAAGAGCCAAAAGAGCGGAGTGATGCCGATGGTCTCTGAGTCCACGACGGAGTCGCAGCGACGACCCCCCGAGACGGAAGCAGGGTACCGGAGGGCTGAGATGGAACTGGAACAACTGAGGGCTGAGGCGGTGCTTGAGGGAAGGCAGAGCCAAACGGAGCCGTAGGGGTAGAGGGTTGGAGAGCAACGAACGGCCCGTAAGTCTGTGGTGAAGTGATGCCGATGTCTGAGCCAGGCAGAGTCAAGGGTCCGAGGGAGTCCAGTGGAGCTGAAAGCTCGATGGTAGTTGTTGACGTCGAGGGAGGAAGGAGCAAAGGCAGAGGAGTCAGGATAATGGACCGAGGTGTCACGACGGGATCTGAGGCCGGGGGCAGAGCCGCAGGATCTCCACAGCCAGAAGCCGGCTCACAGCAGGCCCCAGGTGTAGCCACACCACTGAGAGGAGGCTGATGTGGAACCGAGGGAATGATTGGAGACAGCGAGGGCTGGGTAGCAGGAATGGCTGAGGGCTGGAGAAGGGACTGGTGAAGAACAGAGGGACTGGAGAAAAAAAAATTCTGGGTGGAAATATGGAGAGGAGGTGGGAGAGGGAGGCTGGGCAGGACCAGCTCGTCCAAAATAGAACTGACAGGTTCGGGAGGGATTAAAGGGGGTAGGGAATCCTCTCCAAAATCAAAAAAAAAGAGTTTGTGGTGTCTGCCTGGAACTCACTCTCAGGCGGGAGTGTGGGCGGGGCTCCATTCCATACCCTCGTGCTCATCACAAACTCCCTCAGCGACGGATGTTGCAGCAAACTCACACACCTGGTCAGACTTGCTGTGCTCCGGCTCCGTGGCAATGTTTCGCTCAGTCGTTCCGTTGGTTGCTGGCTCCTGCATCACGGTGGAGGCAGGCTCTCTGTCTCCGGTGGCATTGCACTGCCTTTCCATGCCGTCTGGAGGTTCCTGGCTGGGCACTGGAGTGGGAGTGGGGCTGGTGTTGTTGTCGTCAAATCTAACGGCGAAAGACGATCCACATGATGCCAGCACCCACTCCACATATGCGGCGAAGCTCCCTCGAGGCCCCTCCCCAGACAACTGTGCCTTTGTGGTTGCGTTGAGTCCAACGAAGAGGAATGAACAGAGGCAGTTGTCCGGGATGTTCGACTGATGTGCGAGGTAGAGATATTCGGCAATATGTGCCTCGAGGGAGCGATCTCCCTGCTCAAGGCAGATTAACAGGTACGAGCGAGAGTACATGGTGAAGGGAAAGGAAAACTGTAACACGAAAACACTGACAAATACAAAACGAAAACACGCCGCAATTTATCTTACTGTTTGGGTCTGGTATTCTGTTACAGCTATGGTTGTAAGTATACGCACGACGAGGAAGATGAAGGAATAACAGTCTTTAATAAATCCACAGGCAAGGAAATCCACAAACTGACAAACATGAAACACAACCATACATAGAACGATACCGGACAATACTGAACTGAGAACACAAGACTTAAATACACAGACAAACGAGGTGGGTAATTGAACACAGCTGAATGTGATGATGAAGGTGATCAGAAACTATGGTGACTAGTGGCGGGAAATGGTGCAACACAGAAGTCCAAACAGGGTGAACATGTGACACAATGTTTACACTTTCTCTGTGTTACCTGGACCAAGAAATTCCCGTTTATTTGTCAGCAAAGCTCTTTTGACAGCTCCAGGGCTTTCGTGAAAATACAAATTATACTTCTGCATTTTTGTATACAATCGGATAGACAGAAGGTTATTACAAAACAGTTTTTGTAAGGGTAAAATAGTTCAAATAGTTTTGTACTTTGTCTAATTTATAAACAGTATTCTGGTAAAAATGTAACACTATTGTAATAGTTTGTAATAGTTTTCCTATCTGTATGTGATGGCAGAACTGACAGAACGGCAGTTTCTTTCAGTTTTATTCCCTCTGTTTGGCCTAAAACACTGTTTTCATATTCATCCTTTTTGAAATGTTAAAAGATTCTCTGCCGCAGCGTTCTCTCCATATCTACGATCCTTCACTGGAAACCCAAAGTAAACATTTACTCTTTGAATTCTTGCATCCGGGAACAATACAAGTCCACACCATTATGACTAAAAGTTGCTTGGGAAATGTGAGTCCTCAGGAAGCTATGGCACAGATTACATGCCCTTCCTCTAATCACACATGCCTCTGACTGCCCTCTGAGCAGGACAATAAAGCACTTGAATGTGAATGTGTTCTTCTGGGACTGATTGTGACCTATAGCTCAGGGTCACAGCTGTGACTATGAGCTGAGCTGCTGACTAAGGCATGTATACACAATTGTTCTGCATTTAATTATGCAAATGTTATTGCCGCGAGGTGACACGCGTGCATAATAACACTTTCAAGGAGAAAGAATCTTGGTGTGTTCTCATCCACACTCACTAAACCTCATTATTAACATAATTCCATATTACAGATTGGATAGTTGCTCGAAGTTCTCCAAAAGTTAATTCACACATTCTCGAGATAAAGTTGGATAAGGATAAACTGGTTTCAATATTGGACTATGCAGGAGGGTGAATAGTCTACCATACAAAACTACAAAACTACAATTCTGATTTCAAAAAGTCTTTATTTGTCAGAAAATCATCACAGTCTAGAGCAGGGGTGTCCAAACCTACTCCTGAAGAGCCACTGTCCTGCAGAGTTCAGCTCCAACCCCATTTAAACACATCTGAACCAGCTAATCAAGGTCTTCAGACTCACTAGAAGTCTCCAGGCAAGTGTGTTGGAGCAGGTTGGAGCTAAAGTGTGCAGGACAATGTCCCTCCAGGAGCAGGATTAGACATAACCAGTGTTGGGTAAGTTACTTCAAAAAAGTAATTAATTACCAATTACTAATTACATCATCAATGTTGTATTTAAAATACTTTTGTAATTACTTACTTGTAATTAATTACTTTAGTAATTTAATTACTCAATAAGTAATTCAACTCGTTACTAATTACTTTTTAAAATCCCTATAAACCTTGACCATAGACAATAGAAAGGAAACTCTTTTAATAATTTAAATATGATTCAGTCATGGAATAGTTTAGCCTTTTATAGCTTTTTAAAACATTTTAGCTTTATTAAAACATACTATAATACTTAAAACTTTTTAGTAACAAATAGGGATGTCACGATACCAAAAATCTAGTAGTCGGTACCAATACCACCAAAAGTGCACAATACTCGATACCAAAGTCAATACCACGGTAAAAATATTTAAAGATACAAATAAAACAATGCTATAGGCCTATATATTTCAGGTAGATCTAATAGTAGTAAGTAAAAATACCACAGAAATTGAATAATCAAGTATAAAATAACTCTGCATAGTCATAACTGTCACGGTCTCTATCTGTCTCACCGTCCCTGAACTCCATTTCCCAGCATTCCTCCTGATCCACACCTGCACCCAGTCAGCTCATCATCTCATGGATTCGGACACGGAACCCGAAGGGCCTGACCTACCGTGGCGTCCTGAAGAGCCTGACCCGCCGTGGCCTCCCGAACGGCCTGCTCCACCGTGGCGCCCTGAAGCCCCTGATCTGCCATGGCACCCTGAAGCCCTGACCCGCTATGGCTCAATCCTGGAGTCTTCATATCCACCTGCACCGTCACCCTCCTGTCAAGACTACAGGACGCCCTCCCTCCCTTCCTGGTTGTTCCATCTATGGCGCGAGGATGCGCCTACTGGGAGGGGGGAGTACTGTCACAGTCACTGTCTGTCTCACCTTCCCTGGACTCCATTTCCCAGCATCCCTCTGGTTCCTCATCTGCACTCAGTCACCAATCACCATCACCATTGTTAGCACTCATCAGCACACCACTACTTAAGCCCCATGTTCACTCCACCACATTGTCTGATCTCGTCTATGGCAAGCACTACATCTCACATATCTGGACTCCTTACCTGTTGCTCACCTGAGATTCCCGTATCCTCTTCCATTCGTCTTCCATCGTCTGTTCTCCGTTCCCTGTGGATCCTTCACCTACAAAGACACCGTCTGTTATTCCTCAGCTAAGTGACTGTTCTAATGTGTTTGTTCATTCACTCACCTGCATTCTCCATCTGCCAGTGTCCGTGCCTCTGTTCAAAATAAAACTACCTGTTTAACACTTACCTGCCTACCTCCGTCTGTGTCCCTGACAATATTCCCCTAATAGAATAAGAAGTTTAATTATATTATCCATTTACAATAAACCAGTATCAAAATCCATAAACAAGACCATTACATCAGTTATAGTGACAAACTTGTAAAATAACTCAAAAAGAAACAAAGAAACTTGGGACCAAAATAATTTGGTATAATTACAACTGAAAAATAAGTGTACAATTATTTCTGTTTCTTCTTTACAAAAACTGCATAATGGCGAAAACCCTTCTTTAAATTTACTAATAAAATCGTTACATGGAGTTTCTTTAACTTTATTAGGAATTACATATTTATTTATATGTGACCACAAAAAACAGGAAAAACATAGAGTTTCCATTTCACCATTACCTTAGGTGAAGCACTTTTTTCTCTGGTTAATATTCTTCTGATATACATATTATAAAAGTTTTTATCCCTAATGGAAGATAACCAATTACAGGGTTATACATCTTTTCGTTTTTTCGTTTTCTTTAGAAGATAAATTTGTTCCAAAATAATTAACAAATTCATTATAATTACAGTGGGTACGGAAAGTATTCAGACCCCTTCAATTTTTCACTCTTTGTTATATTGCAGCCATTTGCTAAAATCATTTAAGTTCATTTTTTTTCCTCATTAATGTACACACAGCACCCCATATTGACAGAAAAACACAGAATTGTTGACATTTTTGCAGATTTATTAAAAAAGAAAAACTGAAATATCACATGGTCCTAAGTATTCAGACCCTTTGCTGTGACACTCATATATTTAACTCAGGTGCTGTCCATTTCTTCTGATCATCCTTGAGATGGTTCTATACCTTCATTTGAGTCCAGCTGTGTTTGATTATACTAATTGGACTTGATTAGGAAAGCCACACACCTGTCTATATGAGACCTTACAGCTCACAGTGCATGTCAGAGCAAATGAGAATCATGAGGTCAAAGGAACTGCCTGAAGAGCTCAGAGACAGAATTGTGGCAAGGCACAGATCTGGCCAAGGTTATAAAACAAATTTCTGCTGCACTTAAGGTTCCTAAGAGCACAGTGGCCTCCATAAACCTTAAATGGAAGATGTTTGGGATGACCAGAACCCTTCCTAGAGCTGGCCGTCCGGCCAAACTGAGCTATCAGGGGAGAAGAGCCTTGGTGAGAAAGGTAAAGAAGAACCCAAAGATCACTGTGGCTGAGCTCCAGAGATGCAGTCGGGAGATGGGAGAAAGTTGTAGAAAGTCAACCATCACTGCAGCCCTCCACCAGTCGGGGCTTTATGGCAGAGTGGCCCGACGGAAGCCTCTCCTCAGTGCAAGACGCATGAAAGCCCGCATGGAGTTTGCTAAAAAACACCTGAAGGACTCCAAGATGGTGAGAAATAAGATTCTCTGGTCTGATGAGACCAAGATAGAACTTTTTGGCCTTAATTCTAAGCGGTACGTGTGGAGAAGACCAGGCACTGCTCATCACCTGTCCAATACAGTCCCAACAGTGAAGCATGGTGGTGGCAGCATCATGCTGTGGGGGTGTTTTTCAGCTGCAGGGACAGGACGACTGGTTGCAATCGAGGGAAAGATGAATGCAGCCAAGTACAGGGATATCCTGGACGAAAACCTTCTCCAGAGTGCTCAGGACCTCAGACTGGGCCGAAGGTTTACCTTCCAACAGGACAATGACCCTAAGCACACAGCTAAAATAACGAAGGAGTGGCTTCACAACAACTCCGTGACTGTTCTTGAATGGCCCAGCCAGAGCCCTGACTTAAACACAATTGAGCATCTCTGGAGACACCTAAAAATGGTTGTCCACCAACGTTTACCATCCAACCTGACAGAACTGGAGAGGATCTGCAAGGAGGAATGGCAGAGGATCCCCAAATTCAGGTGTGAAAAACTTGTTGCATCTTTCCCAAAAAGACTCATGGCTGTATTAGATCAAAAGGGTGTTTCTGCTAAATACTGAGCAAAGGGTCTGAATACTTAGGACCATGTGATATTTCAGTTTTTCTTTTTTAATAAATCTGCAAAAATGTCAACAATTCTGTGTTTTTCTGTCAATATGGGGTGCTGTGGGTACATTAATGAGGAAAAAAAATGAACTTAAATGATTTTAGCAAATGGCTGCAATATAACAAAGAGTGAAAAATTGAAAGGGGTCTGAATACTTTCCGTACCCACTGTATATAAGTCACCTGACTGATTTATCAAGTCTGTAACAAAAATTAAACATTTGTTAAACCAATCGTTCCAAAAAATGCTTTTGTTTTTGAATAATATATATTGATTATTCCAAATAACACAGGATTGGGGAGAGAAATTGTGTTTGTAGACTAATTTCCACACATTCAAAGCTTGTTTGTGAAAATTAGACAACTTAATTGGGAGTTTAGTGCATTTAAAATCACAAGCAAGTAGAAAATTAAGACCACCACATTCTTTGAAGATTAGATTGGGAATAAAGAACCAAGGAAGGTTATTTTCACAAAGACAGTGCTTGATCAAATTAATTTTAAATATATTATTGATAGTGTCAAAATCTAAAGCATTCAGACAATAGCAAGAAGTGTAACAACAACAAACACCTAGCCGCTGGCACCCTCTACAGGCATTTGATATAATACATAATGTACGTAAGTTGATTGTTTACATTATGTATTACATTACATTTTCACAACAAAATGACTTGTTTTTGTTTCTTTTGTTAAAACATGTATTACTGCCTCATTGTTATTATATAGCCTATGTATTTTAAATCATTTTAAAGACTGTTGTTCACTTCTATTTTTATAACCACAGAAAAAAAAGGGGGGGGGGGAAAAAGGTAATGCATTTGTGGAGGGGGTTGGGGGGCACAACAATATAGTTCTGCTTAGGGCACCCAGCAGCAGCCCTGTTTATAATACAGACAGCCAATAGTAGACAGTAGCATGTTTTAAAGGCTGCTGTCACTAAAACCTAATGGACAGAGACAATATGCTTTTTGATAATAGGCAATAGGCATTTTGACATAACTGTGTATGTATTTGAATGTTTGTGTAATGACAATATTGATTTATACAGAACTGTTGAACTAATTTACAGTATGTAACGCAAGTACATTATAAGTAACTGTAATTATATTACCTACAAATGAACAGTAATCCCTTACTTTACTTTTTCAGTGGATAAGTAATTTAATTACAGTAACGCTTTACTTAGTAACACTGGACATAACGTCATATTATTGACCCGTCTTAGAACACAAAACAATATTCACTTTCTCTGTGGTGATAGCTGTTGATGCTAACTGTGTTTTTGTGTGTGTCAGAGGACCTGTCTCTGGTTGGCAGAGGAATCGCTCTGATCACAGTCGTGGACATTAATGACAACGCTCCAGTGTTTGCTATTGAGTACGAGACACTCCTCTGTGAAAATGCTGCACCTGGACAGGTATGTGTAGCTCTGTGCATTTTATTAGGGGTGTCAAAATGCAACAATGCCTCATTACAGTCATAAAAATTAAATGCATTGATTATTGAATTTAATTACGATGGTTATAGTAATACCCGATCTGTCAAGGTTGTGGTGACGGATGAGCGAGCATTCAAAAATGCAGAGTGTAATGGTCTTATATTTTTAATAAAAAATAAAACAAAAACAAAGATAAAACTACAGTAGAAAACACTACTGGCAGCTGGACAACAAACTAGCACAAGACAGAGAACATAAGGAGAATAAATAGGAGAGGAAATTAGGGGGGTATCCCAGGTGGGGCAAATAAACCAATAATCAGGTAACAAGAGGGGTGGGCTAAAGACAATTGACCGGAGAGCACATGACACATAGAAACAAACATGACAAGTCATGTGCTCACACCGAACATGACAATAGGCTTGTTCGACTTCATGCAGCGCTTCGCAGACCAATCGGTGGCTGACTTGAAGCAGTGCATGCTTTATAGAAATTCTGTCCGTCTTGAGACTGCGCCAACGCCATGTGACTGTGACACATGGCTTCAAAATACCGTAAGAGCGATTCGAGAGTAGTCGGCTGAGACAGCCTGCGCAGCTTCTCCAGAGCCCTGATGACGGCACAGCTGTTTCACAATTGGCTGGATTCACCGCATGACAACAATCACGTTTGTTTCATGTTTATTCTGAAACCTTCAGTTACACTAACGCTCACAAATCTGTATATTTATAACCGTATAAGCTCTTTTCATGTAGTTGCGATGTTTTATTGTGTCATGTTTATCAAAATAAAACTGATAAAAAATATAGACCCCACTTCTTTGGTATTTGAATATGCTTATGTTGAACTTTATTCTTGTACATGCAGATGCTGTATTAAGCATTACAAAAAGTGATAAAAGTATGCAAACTCAGCACGATCTTCTCTATGGGAAGCAGAAAGTGTCCGACTTCACATCTCCGTTTTCAGATCTCCCCGAATGTAAGCAGCAAGTCTCGCTGATCGATTGCATCCAGCCGCAGCCGATGTCAAACACACCTATTAACAAGAGCACATGGCCAGCAAACACAATCACAAGACATGCTCAAACAAAACATGACACGAACATGCAGCCAATGAGAGCTCTCACTGATGAAAAACACAAGCTGTATGCTACACAGAACAACAACACACACGGATAGAAGAAGGTACAGCCTGGGCAAAACTCAAAATCGCACGCTTACACAGAGACCAGAGCACATGAAGAATGAGCGAATGCCCACAATTTTTGACAAATCTATTACACATATTCAACCGTCAACTTAACATGTGACTTAGTTTGTAAAATAATACATTTTACAATAATGTCTTTTTTTTTAACCAGACATATTAATTTGTCTATATTTGACTATACTTAAAATTGTCTCTCTAGTTACATTGTCTAAAGAGTATTTTTGGAAATAATTATGAATTGTTGCAGAATAAAGTGAATTCAGATTTCACAATATCAGAATATTTATATGCATTAATGAAACAAATAAAACACATTCCTCTCATGTATTTGCATCAATTAGTCTTCTAGTTTAAGTTTAAAATATTTTAAGTAATTTGAGTTTATTTATACAGGTGCTGGTCATATAATTAGAATATCATCAAAAAGTTGATTTATTTCACTAATTCCATTCAAAAAGTGAAACTTGTATATTATATGCATTCATTACACACAGACTGATATATTTCAAATGTTTATTTCTTTTAATTTTGATGATTATAACTGACAACTAAGGAAAATCCCAAATTCAGTATCTCAGAAAATTAGAATATTACTTAAGACCAATACAAAGAAAGGATTTTTAGAAATCTTGGCCAACTGAAAAGTATGAACATGAAAAGTATGAGCATGTACAGCACTCAATACTTAGTTGGGGCTCCTTTTGCCTGAATTACTGCAGCAATGCGGCGTGGCATGGAGTCGATCAGTCTGTGGCACTGCTCAGGTGTTATAAGAGCCCAGGTTGCTCTGATAGTGGCCTTCAGCTCTTCTGCATTGTTGGGTCTGGCATATCACATCTTCCTCTTCACAATACCCCATAGATTTTCTATGGGGTTAAGGTCAGGCGAGTGTGCTGGCCAATTAAGAACAGGGATACCATGGTCCTTAAACCAGGTACTGGTAGCTTTGGCACTGTGTGCAGGTGCCAAGTCCTGTTGGAAAATGAAATCTGCATCTCCATAAAGTTGGTCAGCAGCAGGAAGCATGAAGTGCTCTAAAACTTCCTGGTATACGGCTGCGTTGACCTTGGACCTCAGAAAACACAGTGGACCAACACCAGCAGATGACATGGCACCCCAAACCATCACTGACTGTGGAAACTTTACACTGGACCTCAAGCAACGTGGATTGTGTGCCTCTCCTCTCTTCCTCCAGACTCTGGGACCCTGATTTCCAAAGGAAATGCAAAATTTACTTTCATCAGAGAACATAACTTTGGACCACTCGGCAGCAGTCCAGTCCTTTTTGTCTTTAGTCCAGGCGACACGCTTCTGACGCTGTCTGTTGTTCAAGAGCTCAAGGAATGTGACAGCTGAAACCCATGTCTTGCATAGCCAGCCTCTTTTGCAATGACCTTTTGTGTCTTGTCCTCCTCGTGCAAGGTGTCAATGGTCGTCTTTTGGACAACTGTCAAGTCAGCAGTCTTCCCCATGATTGTGTAGCCTACAGAACTAGACTGAGAGACCATTTAAAGGCCTTTGCAGGTGTTTTGAGTTAATTAGCTGATTAGAGTGTGGCACCAGGTGTCTTCAATATTAAACCTTTTCACAATATTCTGAAAGAAGAGATACTGAATTTGGGATTTTCCTTAGTTGTCAGTTATAATCATCAAAATTAAAAGAAATAAACATTTGAAATATATCGGTCTGTGTGTAATGAATGAATATAATATACACGTTTCACTTTTTGAATGGAATTAGTGACATAAATCAACTTTTTGATGATATTCTAATTATATGACCAGCACCTGTAAAGTGTCTGTATCACTGTTTCACATGCACCTCATGTGGCTTGGAAGAAGCAGTCAAAGTGAAAGAAGAATGAATGACACTGAATAAAGGTCAGAGGAGGCACACAATTCATGCGTTACACAGCAAATATTTAGCAAAAACCCTTTTTTCGAGCTAAATGTCTGAACTGGGTGCTTTTGGCATTTGAAAATATAATCAGCAAGAGAGAAAAACCACAAAGACATGAAAAAGGATCATAGCTCAAAATGATACTAATAAGGAAACGGATTAAGCTTATTTAATGTGGATTTTCGTTGGCACTTGCTGCTCACAAAATCAAAAAAAGCAAAGCTTTCTTTTGAATTCGCTATATATCATATCAGTTTTGTGAATGGTTTCCTTTCTGTTGTGTCAGTCGTTCAGCTTTGAGTTTACAATCAAAAGAATCTTTTTTTAATCCTTAATTTAAACTCACATAAATGACTACACTACTAATTTTGCTTAGACATGTCTAAAGAAATGTTTTGCTCTGTACTGAATGAAGTAGTGTGAAGGCTAATTTGCAGTAATTTTGAACTCAGTCTGATTCCACTGGCAGGTGATTTCAAAGTATGTCTTGAATCTGAAATTACAGTGGAACACATAAAATGATGTCACAGACAATTAGCGTCAATACTAGACTTGATGTTTTGTGACTGTGTGTGTGTGTGTGTGAAGCACCATGAAGCCTTGTCTTTCACTGTGTCTGTTTAATGTGACACTTCTTCCTGCATAAATTCTAACTATTTGCTAATTGATCTGAAGCTGCTGACAAACTTGCACATTAAGCTTGTAGTTAAACTAGCCTATTGTGTTGTCACTGAACCAATGTGTGATTTCAGCATATATATGAGGCTGGGTTCTGAATGACACTAATTAGAAAACATTTATTCTGTGACTAATTTTCTGCGACCAATCTCTTCATCATACATCATATGTAAAGAACTGAATTATTAGTCAAGCTGTAAAAAAGTCTTCGTTGACTGTCCACAGTTTATTTTTTGCTTTGTATGTGGTCAGATGTTATTGTTTGGTTTGTCTTTCATTTAATCAAATCATGTGCAAAAGTGAAGTTTTTTGATAGAACTATAAATTCTGCTCCGTATCAGGAAATACTTCTAAACAATGTTACGCCATCTGTCCGTTATCTGAAGAACAAGCATTACAGCACAAAAATCTTGCAATTAACAGTCTGGGCGAGTCATCACTAGTTGCTTAAAGTCAGAGGCAGTCTGTAGGTCAGAGTTGATTGACTTCACAGAAAACTGTGTAAAAAATGGATGTAGACTTTCTACCTGAGTTTGTTTAGAATGACTTAAGTTTGGTTGTGTTGTTTAGTGTGAGATAATGCCCCATTTTACTCTGTTTCAATTTAGAAAGTTGTATGATGTTTTAAAATTGGTTTCCTTAAATTGTCTTTGAGGACTGGGGAGGAAGTTCTGAAAGTTAGTTTGTGTTCATTGTACATCAAGCTCTTTTATCTTAGAGATCAATGAACATTTTATTGCCCATGACATGATCTTACCAGCCTTAGCCTCTATATACAATTAATAAAGCTTTGCAAGTTCAAGTTTTGCTATTCAACTGAAGCTTTTAAAACCACAATACTTGCACATAATTGTTTGTACATTCATGTCATCTACCTCTTTTTTCTTTCCTGCCATCCAAAAGTCTCGTCCTGTGTGTTATAATTTGTACAGCCTTAGATCAATGGTGAATCATGTATCCTCTTTGTTAAAGGACAATGTCCCCATAAGTTAATTACACAGTATTGATTCTTGTCTTAGACATAAAGATTTAGATCTGCTTAAAAAGATTCTCCCCCTGAGATCAGCCTCAAACTTCCTGCCAAATAACCACTTACTTTGAGTTTGAACAATAAATGATGTCACAAATCCAAAAAAATAGAAACTATCCAGCCTCAACAAGCAACATGGGCCATAACATACATTAAGCAGCACTTTTCATGAAAGCATATTTCATACTGAATTTAGTACAAAAAGCTAGAAAAGCAAGTTACCCTCCTCCATCCCCAGTTCCTCCTCTCATCAGTCAGGATTTGGCTTATGATTCCCTTGAATCAGACTAATTCTTGAAATATGTATACATTAAATTATGACATTAATAACATCTGCATATGTTGGTTCTATTCTGTTACCCGAGGGGGGTTACTGCTGCTCTCCCTGCTCTTATCCATGCTAGGCTGCATGGATGCGCAGGGAGTTCTTGCTCAGAACAGAACCATACCGCCAATACAAACTCTATGCTTTATCAATCATATTTGATGATAGCGGTCCTGACAGAAATGTTTATTTTCTATAAGTTAACTAACACAACTGGAAATCCAGGTTTTCAAATCAGATTTCTTTTCCAATTTGGCTAGTTAACAACGAACTTCAACAAATGAAATGAATTACCAGGTGAAGGGCCGGTTCACACAGAACATGTTTTTGTGTTCCATTGATCTGCTTTACAACTGTTTTTATTTGTGAGTGTAAAACCAACGTCATTGACTCTTGACTTATGACTTGCACATGAACGGTGCATTTCTAAGACATTGTGTTAAAATAAAAAAAAGCTAAAAACCAAACATCTTTTCTGAGGAATCTATTCACTGGAGTGGAATCATCTCCAAACGTTCCAATGTCATTTCAGTACCACAATATTTCAAACAACAGTTGCAGAAAAAAAGTTTGTAAACCCTTGGATTTCTGTAAAAATTGGTAATAAATTTAATCTTTAACTCATTGCCCTTGACAACAATAACCTCCACCAAACAATTCCTGTAACTGGATAACATAATTACAGGAAACCAAATGCTGTTCATTGCAAACAATATTTTGAATAATTGGCTTTAAAAAATATATAAAAACCTCAGCAGACTTAAACACAGTTGTTTGTACATTCAGCAGTGAGTTATGGAGAAGTCATCAAACTCTGAAAATGCTTACCTATATGCCAATAAAAATGTCTACGTATAATTATTGTAATTAAATTGATGGGATTTTCAGAAACCTGAAAACAACATTACATTTTATAGTTGTTTCTTTAACATTAATAATAAATATATTAATTTAAATGCTCAACCTTGGAAGGTGGCAACCTTGCTGTAGATTTGACAAGCTGTTTTTGTCTTCTTGTGGCTGGTCATAGGTAATTCAGACGATCAGTGCTGTGGATAAAGACGAGCCTCCCAGCGGCCATCGTTTCTATTTCTCTCTCGCTTTCTCTGCTGCCAATAATAACAACTTCACCCTCAGAGATAATAAAGGTAAATTCTGCAAAGGTACTTACAGGTACTGTTTGTATGATGCAGCACTGTAGCATTTGTGACCATTAAATTAAATATTTCAAATGTTGACATTTTCATGCTACAGGTGAAGTGTGTAATTTCTGTGACACACAGATTAGATTTTGAGTAATTATTTGAATAAAGTATTTGCCACTCTTTTCTGTGTAATTAAAATCACTTCCATAGAACAGAAAATGGAAGCTTCAAAGCTGTTTAAAATACAAAACACTATAAATGTTTGCTAAAAGTATCATAAAAGTACTCCATACAACTTGTGTGTTATATTTCACATTTTCTGTAGCCAAGAGAACGTAGGAGAATATGATCTGTAATCATAGAAACAAACAAGGAACTAATCATAATGGTTTATCAAAACTAAACAGATCAGGGAAACAGGAACAAAAGAACAAAATATCAAAATAAGAGTCCACAAAACTGAACATAACCATGACATGCTGCAACTTTTTCAGTGAGTTAATTAAATTAATTCTGTAATTGAAGGAATCCGTAGACAAATCTGGATCTACCTATGGAAAAGATTCATTGGATTATAACATATATGGATGTTTTATGATATTTTATTGTGCTTTCGAAGCTTGACACTCCCAGTCCTCAATCATTTTAATTATATGGAAAAGTCTGGCCAGGATATTTAGTCTATTGATGGTGAAGTTAGATAAACAGATGCTAAAATTTGCTTTTGGCATCTGTATAGTGGAGTGAGAATGTCTTTGATTGCTTATACACTATATTGCCAAAAGTATTGGAACCCTCCAAATCACTGAATTCAGGTGTTCCAATCACTTCCATGGCCACAGGTGTATCAAATCAAGCACCTACACATGCAGACTGCTTCTACAAACATTTGTGAAGGAATGGGTCACTCTCAGGAGCTCAGTGAATTCAAGCGTGGTACCGTGATAGGTTGCCACCTGTGCAATAAGTCCATTCGTGAAATATCCTCACTACTAAATATTCCACGGTCAACTGTTAGTGGTATCGTAAAGTGAAAGCAATCGGGAACAACAGCAACTCATTCACGAAGTGGTAGGCCACGTAAAATCAGAGCGCGGTCAGCGCATGCAGAGGCACACAGTGCGCAGAAGTGACCAACTTTCTGCAGTGTCAATAGCTACAGACCTGGCCTTCAGATTAGCTCGAGAACAGTGCGTAGAGAGCTTCATGGAATGGGTTTCCATGGTCGAGCAGCTGCATCCAAGCCTTACATCACCAAGTGCAATGCAAAGCGTCGGATGCAGTGACGTAAAGCACGCCATCACTGAACTCTAGAGCAGTGGAGACGTGTTCTCTGGAGTGACGAATCATGCTTCTCGGTCTGGCAATCCGATGGACGAGTCTGGGTTTGGCAGTTGCCAGGAGAACGGTACTTGCCTGACTGCATTGTGCCAAGTGTAAAGTTTGGTGGAGAGGGGATTATTGTGTGGGGTTGTTTTTCAGGAGTTGGGCTTGGCCTCTTAGTTCCAGTGAAAGGAACTCTTAATGCTTCAGCATACCAAGACATTTTGGACAATTTCATGCTTCTAGCTTTGTGGGAACAGTTTGGGGATGTTCCAACATGACTGCACACCAGTGCACAAAGCAAGGTCCATAAAGACATGGATGAGCGAGTTTGGTATGGAGGAACTTGACTGGCCTGCACAGAGTCCTGACCTCAACCCGATAGAACACCTTTGGGATGAATTGAAGCGAAGACTGTGAGCCAGACCTTCTCACCAACATCACTGCCTGACCTCACAAATGCGCTTCTAGGAGAATGGTCAAAAATTCCCATAAACACACTCCTAAACCTTGTGGAAAGCCTTCCCAGAAGAGTTGAAGCTGTTATAGCTGCAAATGGTGGGCCAAGAATGGAATGTCATTAAAGTTCATGTGCACGTAAAGGCAGGCGTCCCAAAACTTTTGGCAATATAGTGTATTTTATATATACATATTCTCATCTCTTTCACGTGAAGTGATTGTGTTTTCCCATCTTCCAACTCTTCATCCATCCATCCCTTCATTCAGAGATTCATTTAACCCTAACCCTAATCTTCGGTCTTGATCCAGTCTAACATTTCTGACATGTTAATGAGTCTATCAGCAAATTTTTATTTCTCTTACCCATGACATCTGCCGGTCCCTCTCAGATAACACCGCATCAGTGCTGACAAAGCGTGCTGGTTTTCGGCGACAAGAGCAGTCGCTGTATCTGTTACCAGTGCTGATTGTGGACAGTGGCAGTCCGGCCTTGAGCAGCACTAACACACTTTCCGTGCGGGTGTGTGACTGTGATGTGGATGGCGTTCCTCAGGCGTGTGGTGCTGTGGCCTTCTCCCTCCCTGCTGGTCTCAGCACTGGAGCTCTGCTTTCTGTACTGGGCTGCATCATCACACTGCTGGGTAAGACTGTCATAGCACAACAGCAAGCAGTGTCTTAGCTCTGTTGTCTTCTCCTGTGGTATAGATTGCACTGCTTTCTCTCTGTATAGACAGTTTTCACACACGTGTATCATAGAGCTAGGATGGAAGGCAAACAGTCCTATTGTTTTAGAAGACTTAAAGTACACTACCAGTCAAAAGTTTGCAAACTCCTACTAATACTACAGTACTATTTACTATAATTTTTTTTTTTTTTTTACATTTTAGAATAAAAGACATCAAAACTATGAAATAACACAAATGTATAGTGTAGCAATCATGTAGTGACCAATAAATTAATAAATCCAAACTGTCTTCTATCAAAGTAACCAGACTTTGTATATTGATTATAACTTATACAGTAGAGTTCCCATGCTGAGTTGTTGTTGCCTGCATTTCCTTTTTCATCTACTAAATAAATAACGGAGTGTCTATTTACACTAATTGTAAATAGCCTGTCTTGGAGCTATTTACACTAACTCTGCCCACCATTGTCTGGTTGAGCCACACAAGATTAAATAAAACACGCAGTTTTTGACTCAGAATCAACGTCTGCAGTAGCATCCGTTCGGATGGATTTTGACCAGTGTATAGGCTGTCCCCTATTGCCAAATCATACATAACCATGCCACATAGACTAGATCTATGAATATTATTATAGCCCAGTGTAAGGATGGATGGATAGATGATAGATAGATATATAGATACCGGTAAAATACCACAAAAAAAAGCGCAATGTTTACAAACATTATAAACACAGCTATTGACTATTTTAGTTCCCCTCACTCAACAACAAAATAAAAAAAATTAAAAAATAAAGGTATAAACGTCAAGCCAAAACTAATTAATTTAAAGCGAAACTGAAACAGAAACTGGTGTTGGGCTTGCATAGCCCTACCTTTCTCATTCGGCCCAAATCCGAAAGTTTTCCATATTCGCGATCTATTTAAATGCTAAACTATTATTTCTTATGTAAACTATAGGCTTTATACTTGAATCTCATTCTAATATCCACGTAAACATCATTGTTCACATGCGCAAATGTATAACACCACAGTGGGCCGGTGGTCATGCTGAACAGCACAGATTGTACTATTTTATTTGTGTCCGCTATCAAGAACCACTGTGCAGTACAGTCTTGCCATGTACCAGCTGCTTTCACACAATTATCAGGTTAACTGGCTCATAACGTGTGCAATGGCTCACGGCCTCCCGAATGTCCGAAGGGGCAGACACACTAGACTTTGAGCTCACAAAATTTCTTTGGACACTGCAACAGTTGTGATATGACGTTACACTCTTTGGCTCTGTGGTTGAATTTATGTTTTGTTTAAAGACATAAACTCAACATATAAAAATAAATCAATTGTAAAAATATACAATCTACTCCACTTTCAGCTAAAAGTTTGCTTTCAGCTAAAAAGTCATCACTTGAAATGTCAATTAACATTTTTTCCAGTAAATTATAAGTTGATTATTTTAATGTAAATTTGCATAGATCCATTCAATTTTCACTGCTTTCAAATTTTCAAGCAATCTTACAGTTAATAAACTAATAGGTTTTTACTCCAACATTTTAAATTATTTTACCTTTAAAATTACATTGTAAAACATTTTATAGTGTGTTTTATGATCCATTTCATGTTGCTTATACATTCGTTTTTGATTTATATTAAAAATTAGTGATCGGGATGTTCTTCAAAAAATCTTGTTCCACAGAAGAAAGCTATATGGGTTTGGAGTGAACTGGATAAAAAATAAAAATAAAAAATCAGTTAAGATAATTGTATCAAATTTTGGTTGTATTGGTGCAACCACTGAACCTTCATGTCCAACATGCATGTCTGTCTCTCCTCTAGTTTTGATGCTGTTGATCGTGGCAATGCAACGCAGACGAAAAGTGCCTCTTTTCCTTGAAGACGAGCGCGATGTGCGGGAGAACATTGTTCAGTATGATGATGAAGGAGGAGGTGAAGAAGATACAGAAGCTTTCGATATGGCTGCACTGCGTAATCTCAAAGTTATACGTGATTCAAAGGTCCAAAATGTCACTCCAGAAACATCCTCTGTCAACCCATACTCAGCTTCAGCTAGGACATCTTTCAAAACACTTTCTGACAACATTGTCTTTCAAGAGTTTATCTGGGACAGACTGAAAGTGACTGATGCGGATCCCTCAGCACCACCGTACGATTCACTGCAGACCTATGCATTTGAGGGAAATGGCTCGGTGGCGGGGTCTCTAAGCTCACTGGAATCACCCAGTTCAGATTCAGAGCAGAGTTATGACTACCTCAGCAACTGTGGGCCGCGCTTCAAAAAGCTGGCAGACTTGTACGGCAATCTTGAAGGAAGCAGTGTTTTCTCCTAGCCTTAATGATCATGGTGAACTCTGGCCTATAAACATTCGACAACACAACAATTATTGCTCTACAGGTGTAAAGGCAATGTGTAAGGTCTATATTTCTTTTGTTGGCTTTAACTGTTTTGTCGAATCACTCCAAGGAAACAAAGGTGTGGTACCAGGGTTTGATTTGGTAAGTGTACTGTAGTGTCCCTCCAATCTGGCCACTGCCCTGCATAGTTTAGTTTCAGCCTTAATCAAAGAAACCTGAGCAAGTTTATCAAGAGGTGCCTTCGAATTCATGCAGTGCTTGTTTAGACCGATCTGCATCTTACAGTATTTGATACGTCACGAATTAAGCTGGTTTCTGGAAAATTACATCTTGGTGAGTTTGATCAGGGTTTGAGTTAAACTCTGCAGGGCATCGATCGTCCAGGGACAGATCTGAGGAACCTCATGCACTGTATATAAGACTGTGGATAGAATACATTTTGCACTTAAAAGAGTTTGTCCCATGTCCAGAGGGTTCCAAAAGAGTAGCTAGAGTAGAAAACTGATAGGAAAATTGAGGATATATTCATAATGAAGTGATCAACAAGAACTGTGATTTTCAGAACAGTCCAGAAACATCTCCTTTTATCATTCAACCTGGTTAAAGGACAAATATTTTTTAACTTCAAATAATAAGTGTTGGTGATCTAGTTTGTTTGCCTGAATCTTTCTATGAAAGTCTCAATAATTTTTGGAAGTTTTTTTGTAAACCTCAGATTGTCCGTGTTTATATATAGATCTTGAGCATTAACTTTGTGACCTACAGTTTCAGTCTGAAATAATAAAAAAAAAAGAAGAAAAAAAAATTGGTTCAGCAGTCTGTTTTTTATTTAATGATTAACATTGCTTTAAACTTTTTTTAGCCAGACATCAAAGAGGTCTCAAAGCTACACTGAGAGCCATCAGTATAATAAACTGAAAGCTAGCACGAATATGTGTAGTTGGACAACGCTGAGGATTTTATACATTTGTTGAAAATGTTAGGTTTACAGGTACAAAGCATTCCAGTTAATATGTTTTTCACTGGAGATAAAATCACAATCAAAGCTGAGAAAACAAATGTGTGCACTCTTTGTAGTTGTACATTTTGAAGAAATAGGAAAATGTTTCATGGATTTAAAAAAAAAAATCCTGTTTAGTGAACAATAAAAAAGGACATTGGATTCTTTAAAACCCTACTGAATGCCTGTTGTTCTTTTGATTAATGGAAGAGAGCAGAAGTCTTTGGCCATTTTCTGTTATCAAGGTAAGGAAGATCATTCTTGATTGGGAAGGTGAAATCTTTTTTTCTTGGTGAATATAAGACTGCCTGTCCCAGCTAATGAAATCCAAGAAAGGACACATTTCTAATGCAACATGTCTGCTAGGAGAGAGAATGTATGAATTTTCAGTGTTTCTTGTCTCCTCTTAGTGAGGCTTTGAAGTTAAAAGGCAGGCAGGAGTGAAAGCTGTGGGACATTGAGCCCGCAAAGAGAGTTATGATGAGCTGCACAAATGAGTCCATGATACTGGCACTCTTATTCATATGTAGTGTTCTTCTTGTATTATATCATTAAACATAATGCATATTGCATATATATATATATATATATGCTGCAAACAACCCCCGCCCCCCAAAGTCTCTCAGAAGCACCTCCTTGGATAGCTTTGCCCATACAGTCATTCTTCCATGTTTGGATCATTCACAGAAGCAGTCCAGTGCTTATGTGCTGTGGCTTCTTTATTGCATCACCATCCTGTTTGTCAGGGTTAACATTACAGGGCAGCTTCTCCTTAATTGTATGCCATATGCACCGCTGGCTTATGTGTGGTGATGCAATACCAGGTGGAGGATTTGATTGTATGAGCATCATGTCAGTGAAATCAGCAAGGTGTTTTTTAATTTATCGTGATGCAACCAAATGCAATGAGGATGTATCCCATCTCTGCTTGCTGGTAAACAGAATCCATCCTTAGGGGTATTGACACCACACACTTTGAAGATAGGCATACTGTACAGAGAGGAAAGAAGTTTGGAAACATCAGAGGAGTCTGGGAGAAAGAGGCTTGTCTGTAACATTAGGGTTACATAAAGATTTATGAAATGCATCTGAAATTCTAGAAACCTAGTTTGTGAGTTTCTGGATCTGATTTAATCAATACTTTTCCCTGCATTCCAGCTTCCACTCTAATTTCTGTTTTCCATGATTAAGTTTGCATTGTGTTTTAGACTTGGATTGGGTTGACTTTTGCGCTGTTTATGGTTAACTATTGTTTGAAAACACATAATAGATAGATGGATCACAGTTTATCTCCCAGAGTCTGTATCTCAAATTCAGTAATGCCCTGTTTGTCCTGATGGAGTGTGCAATGTGATTTAGGTTCATACATAAAATTGTGGATATAAGATAAAGAAGATGAAATCCATGGCTTTGACACATTAATTATAGATACCTTTAACTATGAATTCTACTACTCATTTGTAAATATCAGAATATATTTTGTAAAATAAGTATGTCAATGGAAGTATGGCAAGACAAGTCAAATCACCTTTATTTATATAGTGCTTCATACAATAGAGATTGTTTCAAAGCAGCTTTACAGTGATAACAGGAAAATTATGCATTTCGCCTGTTGTTCAGCTGAAGTCAGTTCAGTGTTGTAAAGATCATCAATTATTAAATTAGTTAATTTAATCTATAAGGCGGTTCTGCAGAAAACAGTGATGTCATCGTCCAGCTCTGTTCAGTTCTCATACAACAGCATCAGTACTGTCTGATCAATAATATTGTTGAATATTAAGTGTCTCCAACTAAGCAAGCCAGAGGCAACAGTGGCAAGGAACTCCATCAGGTGACAAAATGGAGGAGGAAACCCTGGGAGAAACCAGGCTCAGTCAGGGGGCCAGTTCTCCTCCGACCAACAATCGAACACAGTGTGATTATGATTCAGGCTGTGTCACAAATCAGAATTCAGATTGGGATCGGTAGCATTCAATATTTATCCAGTTCCTTTTTTAGTGAAGATCAGATTCATCACACCGGTATGGAGCCGAAGGGTCTAGTGGACTAGTCAAAATAGCATTCTCAATATCTTCAATACCAGTTTAAAAAAAAAATTGCATGATATCTGAAATTGGACAGGGGAATTAAATGTTATAACAACTTGCCATACATCTGTAGATTGTTCTAACATACAAAATGAGAGTATTGTTGTTCCTTAATTGCTCTTCATGTTTCAGAGCTTCAGGTCTTTAGGGAGATTCAATTTTCTGAATGATCAATTGCCAAAAGAGATATGTTAATGTCAAGCAAGACCTGAGGGAGAGTTTGTCATCTCAGTGGACAGAAATACAGACTGCTAGGGATTCACCGCATAAATAGATTCTGACACATCAGTCCTCATATCTGTATGTGTGTGTGATTTTAATATAGTCTCAGTGGTAGCATTTATGTCATGCAAGAGAGAGACACAGAAAGAGGCAGCAAATGCAGCTAAACTGAGACTGAAGTCTGGAGACTGAAATCCTTTTTATTCAGCACAGGGTTTCAAAGATATGGCCCATGGAGGTCAACATGCAATCTGCATAATAATTTTTTATTTTATTTTTTTTTTTACCATTGTACTACACATATTATATTTTTAGCTCCATCAAGACAGTTAAACTTGTGCCATACTAAAAAATGCGTTTTTACATTTGTAGATCTAAATTATATAAGATATTAAGCATAATTTAATGAGAACCAAATTTATAGTGTCCAAGTTGACAACAGTAAAAAATAATCTAATACGTATCTGTATGTAACCCTCCTAACAGGTACAGTAATACTTCAGTGATAGACTGCAGTTACACTCAAAAACAGGAAACCTGATACTCCAGCCAGTGATGTTGAAATACGAAAGTAAATTAATGACAAATACAAAGTTCTGTCATGAAACGCTAGATGGCGCAGGCTAATAGGTCCTTAACTCAACCTGCATGCAATCACATCATTCACTATAGGGCACAGCTGATTGATATCAGTAGCCAATGAACTTGCGTGCTCAACCTTCAAATACATGGTTAGCATTTGCTTTAGCAGTGCAGCACACTTTTATAAACCCACCACCTTCCCCAAAACTGGCCAGTGTTGCTTCTCAAGCAAGTTAGTCTCGCGTAGCCAGAGCTTCAGACTGACAGCAGAAGGTCTGGACTCTATCGCAACTTTCATTGGCCAAGGACCGCCCAAGGGGATGTTTGACTGACATGTATCACAACCAGTCACAGTTTGTTTTGTACCGCGTCATGTTTAGGGACATAAGATGTAAAATCAATGTCCCTACAATAACATACCGGCATGCATCTAATAAATTATTCATTCAAGAATATTGTGTAAGTTTACTGTAACAATCGAGCCACGAACTTCACATACTTTTGAAAATCCAGTGTTTAGTTGATCCTGGTAAATGCTCATTGTCACAGTTGTAAACACACCGGCTTTCTTCTTGCACAAGAGGCTTTGGTGTCACGGCATTTGTTTCCAGGCGGACCGTTAAAGAAAGTGACACACACACCTCCCAGGCATACTGTAGAATTCAAGCAACCAGATGACGACTTCAAAAATCCTGAAGTGTTTCCAGTTAAGTGTGCCATATGCATGAGACGTTCAGCCAACGGTCCGTGGGTATGATGTCTGAGGCTGAGACTACAAGCAAGTTTATCTTGATTTACCCCTATGCAGTCAGCAGAGGCACTGTGTTAACTTTTATTTTCATAGTTATGCAGGTTATACTACTTTTATTTGTGTACACTCCCAGTAACAATACAATGTTGTGCTTTTGTATACACTCCAGAAAGAGTGTCACAAAAATGAACCGAAACTCAAAAACAAATATTCTCTGATTATGTAATCCATTTTAAAACCAACTTGAGGTACATTGTTTCCAGTTTGAGCTCATTGTCTGTAATATCTGTAATGTGGGTGCACACCAAGCAGATCGGGCTATTTATATGGTGATCATCTGTGTGAGCCACGCAAACATATAGATCCCACCCATCACCTTGATAAATCAGTGCATCAATCTTCATCAGATTAATCTACTTTTCATAGTTTTTGGAAGAAGACACACTGTTTTAGTAGAAATACAAACTGGTTTATTTGGTAATCAAATGGGATTTTGTATTTATTTTTTTGTACTGATATTTTGTATTGTTTTGTATTTCAGTTGAACTGGTGCATTACTTCAACTGGTACTTTAACTTCTCTGTCATTGAACATGAAATTGAATCCCATCCACCACAAAGCATCACCAGAGCCCCATTTGCCAGACACAAGGTGAAGAGGAAGAGGATCTGTGAAAAGCAACATTTCAAAAAGGTATCAGCAACACATATTATCATTTGACTTTCCATATAAAAATAATGTAATTGCCACTTAATGTTGTTTTTTTTGTTGTTGTTTTTTTTTGGTAAAAACATGGTTAAAGAGGCCTTGCTGACCTGTTGCTGTAATATTTCTTATTTATATATATCCTATATGCCAGGATGCCGGTTTTGGTCCATCAGAGCTCTTAATTCCTCCCTGATTTCCTGGAGCCCTGCTATATATGTCTTCTCAGACTGAAGCAGCTTCTCACTGCTGTTACAACGTCCCCTGTTTCTCAATAATTGGTGTTCTGGAATGTGTAGGGAACAGCACATTCCAGGGCCCAGTTTTATGGTAGGCACCTCTTTGACTGCAATAGTGGAGAAAGGTTTGGTACATTTCAATTGGATCTTGGTGGACTAGCACAAACAAATGTCCGACACAATCAGAAAAGGATGCTAGAACAACTGATAGACACCTCAAGTGTAGGAAGGAAAGGACTTCTCATTGGTCCACAGGCAGTTTCTGCCCTGCTCCCATCTTGAGACTAATCCCTAAGTCAAGTCACCTTTATTTATATAGTGCTTTATTCAATACAGATAGTTTCAAAGCAGCTTTACAGTGGTAACAGGATTCAATGATTCAGTGACGCAATCAGAGTTCATTTCTGCTGTACAGCAGCTCTGAAAGAAAATAGTGTCGTTGTTCAGCTGAAGTCAGTTCAGTGTTGATTCAGTTCCGTTGTTAAGATCATGAATTATTAAATTAGTTAATTTAATCTATAAAGCAGCAGAAAACAGTGATGTCATCATCCAGCTCAGTTCAGTTCTCATCCAATAGTATCAGTTCAGTCAAATAAATAATATTATTGATTTCTGGGGGGAATTCAAAGTAGCATTCAAATATTTCATCCAGTTGTTGTGACTAGGTGCATCTGATCTGGATATGGACCGGATATGGCTGACTATGGTAACCTCAGGATAGACTAATATTAGCGTAGATGCCATTCTTCTTACAATGTAACAAGTACATCGGGTGTTATGGGAAGTGTTCCTGTTTTTTTTTTTGTTGTTGTTGTTGTTGTTGTTTTGCAGTTCATGCAGCCTAACAATCCTTTTATCAGATTTGAATTATAGAAATGTTATGTGTATGCCAGGTTAAAGAGATGTGTTTTTAGTCTAGATTTAAACTGACAGAATGTGTCTGCTTCCCGAACAATGCTAGGAAGTCTATTCCACAGTTTGGGTGCTAAATAGGAAAATAATCTATTTTTGTTCTAAATGATCGCAGAATCATTATCGTATGGATCAATGGTAATGGTTTATATATTAATATATATATATATATATATATATATATATATATATATATAATATACTGAGAATTTTTTTTTTTTTTCATCTGCAAAAAGAGCCAAAGCAAATACACTGATGGCCCCGGACTTCAACGTGATCTTGGACATTTATGAAAATGGAATAGTGTTCTGAAGAAGAAATAATGTCATACAGGTTTGGAGAAACATTAGAGTAAGTACATGTTGACAGAAATGTAATTTTTGGGTGAACTATCTAAGATCTAAATTGAATTTAATAATACATTTGGATAATGATAAGTTGTGGTTGAGTTTTTGCCTTTTTCTGGTGGATTACTTTAGCCAGTAATTTATTTATGGCAACATTGAACTTAAATTTAAAAGGAAAAACTACTTTCTTATGAAAAAATCTGTCATAATCTATTATTATCCAATCAGAAGACGCTCTACTTAAACACAACAGTTTCAGTCATTCTATGCCTGTCCTCTATTGTGACTACGGACCTGTTTTCCCTGCATGAAGCTTTCCTGCTACTTGTGTTTTGGGATTGCGATCATTTCCATGGATTATTCTTCTGTTTAATATCCTTGTGAACCAAGAAGGGCTATACTCTCCCATGTTATTTCTTGTGAATGTTCTACGAACTATACGTTTGTTTATCTTTTCTTGTTATGTGCGTCTCGGAAGCCGTTTAGTTCAACAAGTTATCTGTTTTACGTTTATAGTTACCCGAGTGGTTTTGGACTTGTTATACTTGCTTCATTGCGCTATTAGTGAGCTTCCCTATGTATTTTGATCATGTGTGATGCACTTGAAGCTATTCATCTGAATACTTGTTTGTATCAGTCTGTGTTGAATAAACTCCTGCATTTGAGTCCACCTCTTTCTCTCTTGTTTTTACATCTGTGTTACAATATACATTTATTTATTTAAAAGAAGAACAGTTGAACTTTTCATGTTCAACAAGCAGATTAATTAACCCCCCTAAACTGAATCAATGCTCAGTATCTGAATGAACTCAGATCTTCCTTGTCCACATAATGCTCACCGGATGCTCACCTCTGCACAGGCGCGCCGTTGGCATGGGGGACAGGGGGGTCAGGACCCCTGCAGTTTTGAAAAGACAGAAATCGACCCCCACACTTTTAATATGGGCTGCCTTAGTCAGCCACAAACAGCTACAAACTCTATATTATCTTTTAGCTTAGGATATTTTCTTTCAAACTGGACCATTTTCACATTTTTGTGAGCTTTCGTTCGTAAATAATGAACTGTTTTGTCGTGGATGTGCAGAACAGGAAATGCTCTCTCAAACCTAGAAACACGCAATCTCCAAACCATCGATCAAAGCATGCTAGCATTTTCTGAGGACATGTTGATGGTATATAAATCATGCCTGGAACTCTGTGTTTGCAGGGATATATGTCAATCAAGCCATCCGTCCATTCAGAAACCGAGAAATATGACACTTCAAGGTCAGGAGGCTGATCTCTCAGATTAGTTCCGGTTGATGTGCATGAGCTGCTTTGACTGAAGTTTTCGTGAGTTTTCGCGTGGATTTATACTTTATGGACTGTTTTGATTTCAATAATTACATCTAGAAAGGGAAAAGCATCGATGGCATTGATAAAAGATATCTTTGAAATAATTTGATATCTTTCTAAACTAAAGCGATGATTGCCTCGGCCAGCGGCACATTGGGGAGGACGTGAGAGGAGAGGACTGTGTTTGGTATGTATATATACTGTATTACTGCATTTACAATGCTTATACTAAATTTTGATAAACTTTTTATTTTGAAATGTGAAAGCACAGCAACTGATATTATTTGACAAAAAAAAGTCAAAACTACATTTAGGATATGGCAAGGCTGCTTGCACACCAGTCTGCAAGTATGCAGACTTGAATAAAATTGTCATTTCAATAAATCTACATTTTGATATATGTGAAATGGATATTATTACAGTATTATTGCAGTGCAAAAACTGTGTGTATAAACAGTAGTTTCTTTGTTTTAGTTGCTGATGAAGATTAGTGAGCAGCAGCAGCAACTGGCACAGCTGGCATCAGATCTCCAGGAGGCAGCCAGGTGATGCTGGGGTGATGCTCAACACAGGTGACAAAAATAATGCACATATAAGGAATTATACAAATCTGGAGGATGTAGATCATGTTCAAAACTGACAGACGGCCTTCATATTTTTCTGTCACTGCTAAAAAAACAGTCAAGGATGGAAAAATATTCATTTAACGCAGCTTCTGATATGTTCTGAACTTGAAACACATAGAGTGATTAATCTTTTTAATCCTGAGCACTTAGAAATGTTTCAAGAACACTGTAATGATACAGGGTGAGCCTAAACTTGTGTTGCTTAAATATATATTTCATGATAATGTTGCTTTATGTATGAACCCACGCACACAGTGTTGTCAGCATCATTAGGGCAGGACTCATTTTGGGAAACAGAGAGAGCAATAGAGCAGAACTGTTGCATGTAAGTGCTGTCTGTGTCAACATAATAAACAAAAAAATGCACGCATGCCACCCACATGCTGCAGCCCAGGCATGTCTAATGATGACAAACACATAACAAACTGTAAACTGAACTTAATTATACGCATCAAGACTCATACCCCACCACTTTTAATTAATGGTTGGTCTTAATTTTGGCATTTCATCTGAATACCAACATTTTATTATGTTTAACAGAAAAGTTTGGTTACTTTTTTGAAGGTGTCCTTGTGTAATTAAAGTGTAATTATACCTTTAAGTACTGAGTAATATTAATTAACTACATGTACTTACTATAGGGTTAGGATTAGGGTGTTATATAGGGTTAGATGCATGTAATCATGCATAATTAAATGTAATTATTATAGTAACTACATGTAAAACGTGTAATAAGGACACTAAACTTTTAGTTACCAAAAGTTTTTGTATCTATTTGTGGCATATTGTTACTAGTATTATTGTTATTTGGGTAACACTTTCTATGAAGCCTGTATTTATAATACATTATAAGGGTATTCTTAATGCGTTATAATACATGCATAATGCCTTATAAACAGCCTTATAATATGTTGTATCTTCTTATAAATAATCATAACAACAGGTAAAATACATTATAATATCACTTACCTATTTGTGGTTATAACTTTTAAGAGTATAATGCATTATAACACCAGATGAAGCCTGCATTTATACTCTTTATGCATTATAATACATGCATAATGCCTTATACACCTTGTAATGTGTTGTATCATCTCATGAATAATCATAACAACAGTAATAATACTTACCTATTTGTGGTTATAACTATTAAGATTATGGTGATTTATAACACACAATGAACATAATTTTATTCACTTAAGGTGTAACTGATCATATATCCCATAGTTTCATATCTTTTACTTTCCCAAGTCTCATATCTTGACATTGCTTAAGATCTGCACATTAATACTACATCTTACGAAGACTTTGTTTTTGTTACTTTACTTCAAACAGTAAACTGCTTAAAGTAAAGTGACAAAAACAAAGTGTTAGTTTAAACATCTAAAAAGCTTTATAATGTAGTCATAATATTTATAAGTGGTCTTCGTCTGCTTTAAGTAAAGTTACAAAAGTTAAGTGTTCTCTTAAACATTAGATATCACAAATGCAGGCTTTATCTGGTGTTATAATGCATTGTACTCTTAAAGGTTATAACCACAAATTAGTAATGTATTGTACCTGTTGTTATGATTATTTTTAAGATGATACAACACATTATAAGGTTGTTTATAAGGCATTATGCATGTATTATAACATATTAAGAATACCCTTATAATGTATTATAAATACAGGCTTCATAGAAAGTGTTACCATCATTTTTTTATTTAGTACTTATTGTAATTCCTCAGGTTATTATTCAATAATTCCATGAGCTAGATGTATATTTTAGACATCTTTCTCTATTTATTAAAACCTATAGGCTAGTTGAGTGAATCATTCAACTACACAATGTGGCTATTATGACAATTATTCAATTAAAACATGGGCAATTAAATTCTACAAAGTGTTTATCCTCTGTAGATGTTGAAGTCTATCCCAGAAGGAAGGGGGTGAGGGTGATTTCCAGTTCTTAAGCACAAATCTCTTAGCCACAATCATACCCAGCATTATAGACTGTTGTAATGCTCTTGGAAGGCAAGAGGTGTGCTGTGAGAGGCCAAAGATGACAAGTTCAGCATCCAGTAGAAGAGCAGGCCTGTATTGTAGCAAAGCACTTGTCCCACAAAACAAACTACTTTTAAGATTTATTTTAATTTGGAATGCTAGGTGTGATACACAGAGACAAATCAGCAAAACCAGTTCTCTGCTTGGTTGAAAGGAGACCAGAAATGAACTGATTCCACTCATAGCTCACCATGCCAAGAGAGGGTCCATCATCATCCTCATCATCAGTGTTGAGCTAACACCATGCTCTGTATGTTATGTCTGATGTGTATCAGTTGTTGAAGTGATTAAGTAATTGGATGCTGTAATTTTCAAGGTCCTGTCCTGGCAACAAGGGAATAATGTATTAAGTTGTTTATGTGTTCTAATCTCCTATTCCCAAAGCTGTTCAAGCCATGTCTCCCAAAGAGAGCAAATCTCCTTTTTCTCTCCCCTTTTCTCTCTTGGATATTGTATTTATGTGCATTCAATCTGTTAAAATTGATTTATGGGTTTCCTCAACATACCATTTGTTGCATTTTTTTTTTTTTTTACAGTTGATGAGATAAATAAAGTTCTTGTTTAGTAGTGGAAGATTACCAGGTGGATTATATTCTGCTCCATTTTTGTTCTCTGTATGCATTTATTACAATAATAAGGTATGTTATCAGTGTGTCCAGCTTGTTTTAAATTAGCTAACACAAGAGTTAGTGACATTTGCACCAATAAGACGATCACCTGTAACGATGGAGGTTACCCTAACCCTAACCCTAACCCATGGAGCAAAAACACAACTCACATAATTACCACAACAAGGTTTCTCTGCAAGTAACTTGTAGTTTTATGCTTTAACTACTACAAGGCCAATAGTTAGATTTAAGAGGGCTAATAATGTAACTTTAAATAAAAACAAGTCTACTCAACCCTGTTAAAATAGCACGTTTGTGAGATGTAAAAAAAAAAAAAATTAAAAAAAATTCCAAGATAAATCATGTCATATCCTTTTCCAAATTTAATGCAATAACGTCCTGGAGTCCATGGAGGCACCAGCACAATCATTTGCATTTTTTTCCTGAGGAAAGAAGTTAAAATATTTTGACAAGACCTCTGATATAGTCACACAGAATTTCTTTTTTGTTCTTCGCTTACGTGTAAAAAGCCTAACAGCGGCTCAGAAAGCATCTGATCACACAGGATATGTTTGCACCAGCTCTGCAATTCAGCACTCCAGTCACATCATGTTTATTTATACAACGCTTTATACCATAGATTGCTTTAAAAGAAGCAGATTTACAGTATTAATCATGAAAAATAACAGTGTCAGTGTCTCTTTTAGTTAAAATTACAACATCAATTTCTATTATTAAGCTGATCTCCAATGTGTTCATGTTTTTTACATACAGATGTCTGACCTCGATGGACTGAACAGAAGTCTACTTATATATATATATATATATAATATACACTTACAATACCAATTAAATACTGTGCTTTTGTAAAATAAAGGAAATAAACAGGATGCACTTTCCACCATCTCGGTTACTGTGAACTTCTTTCTGTAGCATACATGAAACAAATAGGCAGAAATAGGTAACTTTTTATTTAAATGTCAAATTAAATGAGGATGAAATTTTATGCTCTATGATATAACAAATATAATATATATCACAATATAAAAGTAATATTAATGTCTACACTGTAACATGAATGTTATAGTTAAGAATGTTTAGACCAGTGTTTAGTGTAAAATACTGTTTGCTAATATCTGCTCAGATTTAGATGTTTATATTGTGCTAAACAACATTAATTTAGTTTTATAAACATAATATAAAAATTTGGTTCATGTACTGTGTGATAATTCATACAAAGCATATGTGCATATATGATGCATGTCTTGATTGTTCCTGGGTCAACATATTTTGTTGATCATGGAACAACATTCTTGTCCAAAAATAATTTAATCCCAGCCATATTCATAAACCTAACCCTATCCACACCCACAGGTTATCCCTAAAATCAAAGGTAAATGATGTACACATGAGTATTGATATGTACACATGAGTATTGGTGGGATATAGTACCATCATACCAATTTTATAGTCTCTGCAATATACATTCTCTGATGCCCAAAGAATTTCAGAAGTAGTTATAGTAGAAGAAGAAGAACAGGGTTCAAGATCCTTCTTTGTTTTGACCCCTACAATTTCAGTTCAGTAACTCCAAGATAGAGCAGGTATGATCATAAAAGCCACAGTGAGAATCAATTTTTCTCATCAGGTCAGAATAAGGTCTCGTCATCTGTTGCTCCCAGCCATGGTGAGAGTCGCAAGAGATGAGGCCCCGCATCACGAGTTTGACTTAAGCAAGGGTCGAATGTGGCAGACTCCAGTGAGCTCAGTGAGCCTGTGATTGACCCCGTCCCCTCAAAGGCATATGTGTGCAGACAGTCAAAGGGTGGGACATAAGGGTCTTCATCTGCCTCAGCCAGCCGATCAATAATAAACTGTTGAAAGATCCCATCTTCTGGTCCAATGAGGTGAGAGTGACGTAGAGACATGCGGATACTGGTGGTGATTTCTTCCCGACAGAGCTTGCGCTCTCGCCGACGTGGATGCCGAAGAGGAACTGTTTGGCTGGACTCTGTCTCTGGGACTGTAAAACTCAAGATTTTCTCAGAGAACTCCTCTGTTTCCAGCTCTTGTGTTGCCATTTTCTCCTGCCGTAATGTCTTGTATTTTCGCACAGCTAGCATTAATGTGGATAGCACTGCAGGGCAAGCCAGAAAGAGAAATTGTTTTACTACACTTTTTAAACTGGATATAATCAAGACAATCTTACCAGGTTTAGGTCCAGGACTTAATTAAAAACATTAAAAATTGTATTAAAGCCACAATATGCAAGATTTTTGGATTACAATTAGGGATGTCCTGAGCTGATCTCAAGGATCGGGATCGGGGCCGATTAAGCATTTTTTAACCGATCGATCGATCGGATATCCTAAACTCGATCCTTTAGATTACATCAGCTGTCATTTTCTGTGTCGTGCAGTAGGTGGCAGTATGCACCTTCAAGTGGGAACCAGCGACCACCAATAAAAGGAAAAGAAGAAGCTCAAATGTGCGTGCGTGATGTACGAGAACCAATGCGATCTTTTCTAGCACGTTACACACAAGTTCAAGCTTCCATGTTTAGCATATTTGATTCACCCCTTTTGTAAGGAATCACTAAAAAGTACTTTATTTGCTATTTTTTTTTAACTGCCGTCAGACTATCTGAGTCGTTGTTGCCATAACACTTTGCTGTGGGTTGTGTCTTGCTTCGGACTTGACGGACAGACTGGCAATCTGACACTGCGAGGGTTATGCTTTCTTACCTTAAATCCACTTCTTTCCATTTATATTGCAATTCTTCTTCTTATTGTACATATAAAAAACAAGAAGTTTATATAAGCAGTCTCATATTCAGAAGAAGAAAAGATCTACACACCAACCCAAAACATGAGTTCATATGGCACACAAGAGCTTGCTAGTAGCCTATATACTGAGTTTCGATATATTTTTGTGAGCTCTAAACAAACTTCACGGAAAGGAAACCGGGACGGCAGACCGGAGTATTGTAAGTTGTTTCCACTGTAATAATGAGACAAAATCATTTGGCATTGTGCCATTTTGTGTGGTGGACAGAGGGGGGGAGGGAAGGGGAGAGAGAGAGAGAGAGAGAGAGAGAGAGAGCACCCTATTATTAGAATATATGTGTGTGTCTGTGTGTGTGTGCGCGTATGGGCCTATACTAGTGGTTCAACGATCACAAAACTCACGGTTCGGATCATAACAGGGTTATTAAGTCAACAAATACTATACACCAATTACAAGCATAGATAAATACAACATAAAGTTACAAATAAAGTATAAGGTCTAACTGTAGTATTAATTTCGTGTACAGAAATGTAATAATTAAATGTAAAATTACACTGTTCACTGTATAAATTTAATATAGATTAATCTTTGTTAAAGATGTGTTTTGTTGTTTGATTTACATGATTTACATGACAGACAACATCAGGTATGCTGTCACTTTAAGAGTAAGACTCCATGCACGCACACATCCGATAGATACACATCCGAATTCTCACCTCGTTCAGTTAAGACATAACCGAATGTGTTTACGAGAATAATTGCCGAGAGGGGTATTTTGACTGACATAATGCGTGTATGAGTCTATCCAAGTGCACTGAGGTCGCGAAAGAGAAATCAATTTGGAGTTTGAGCTATCTGAAACGCGCCTCTCTCTGTGTGTGCGCGCGAGCCTTGTATGTTTGTGCGTCTGTGCGAACCGATAACAGCGTGGCGTGCGATACCGAATTAAATCCTCTTTTGCATCTTCTAGCGCTGGAATGGTTTTATAGTTATTAAATGTGTAAACTAGCAAGACAAAACACTTTGTCCTTTGCACGCACGCATGCAGCTTAGGGGGAATATTGCTCCTGACTCAGATAAACTGGGCCCTCTTTGGACCACGGTAATCAGTGGGCCAAATAATATTGGTCTTTGGCCCCAGAAGTGACAGTGGAAAGGTATTATTAAGCTATTGCTCTTAGGACCAGGTGGGACTCAAACCTTTTGGTGATACTATTTATCTAGATTAGGTATGCTGAAGATCACAAGGCTTCATTAGATCTAGATTAGCTCTATTTGAGGTCACATTCGGCCGTACATTTTCTCCCAGTTTCATGACTGGGTGTAAGACCAATATACTGGCCCTGTCCAATAAATGCCTAAAACACCATAAATACCTTTGTTAAACCTGATGACTCTAGCGCAAAACACCACATTTTCAAAGAATTCTGCCGAAGAGATTTCTTGGTCTTCATTTCTGAGTTCCCTACAGACACTACAGTTTTTAAGACACTAACATTTAGGACAAACTGCCCTCTGTAAAGATTGAATACAGTTTTTGAATACAAATTTTGTTCCCTCCAATACAGGATAATTCGGGACATTTTGCAACCCTAGCTAGTAGTTCAGTTCATTGTACACTGCACATCTTTAAACATATGGTTAGTGTTTGCATGAGGATACTTTTGTATTCTTCAGCCAAATATAACAGCATGTAAATCAAGCATTCTGCGTTAGTTCAGGCAGGCCTCGTAGTCAAGCTACGTGTTTAACTTTCATAAGTTAAGCTTGTATTTAACTTAACCAGTGTCATTCTGTTGTCATTGATGCATGTTCTGTTCTCAATAGGGGGATTTTGTGCTGCTCTCTCAGTTAAAAAATGGGAGGTTGTCCCCAGAAGCTGCTGCTGTTCCCGTCTATAGCTTTCATGGAGCTCATGAAAAGGACGGGGAATTTAGAACAGAGCCATACCGCCAAATGTAACTTCAGCAAAATATGCCAATAAAAAATTGACTAAAAAGTTTGTCTCTGGTAATTTTTTGACTTAAGTGGTCCTGACTGAACTTATGCTATTATTAACTGATGCACCACTAATCCAGAACACAAGTAATCAATAATGTATAGTCAGCTGGTCATTATCACAAGATAAACACCGACAGTGATCAGGATAATGGCTGTCTGACTTTGATGAGGAATGCTCATTATGTTACACCTAATATTGCACATCTGCAAATTATATATGCATTCTCATGTGCATACAGTATGTAATTAGCATTATCAAGCATCAGTGTTATTATATTAGTGTGAGGTCACACTGGCATATCAGTATATTGATTATGAAAGCTTATTAGATTGTCCTGTGTTCACTTCTGTCATACTTGCCTTCTTGAAGCTTGGAGAATATTCCCTCATTAACACAAGAGCTCTGCTAGAAAAGAGAGTCTTGTGATTCGGTACTAATGCAACCACATATTAGAGGTCTGCTACCTGACCCGAGCCCGGTGGGTACCGAAGAACTTGCATGTAGGTTTCGTGTTGAGTTCGGGTCAATGTTTCATGAATATCTTCTGGTTTGTGTCGGGTGTGGGTTTGTATCTAATAAAAATTTTATATATATATATATATATATATATATATATATATATATAGCCTATGTAGTACAGGTTTAAGTGCCGTCTGCTGTGTTGTGGCTGAAAGATGGTTTATATATAATTTATACAACAGAACTGTTTTGCGCGTGTGTCCCCGCACTCTTTCAGTCACAACACAGCAGACGGCACTCAAACCTTAACTATAAGTGCGATAAGGCAAACCATTATTGTTACAGTGACAAATGATGTAGGAATAGCTGCACTGCAACAAATTCTACCGAATAGTAGGAAAAATATTCATCAGCCACCAGTGCATAACAGGTGAGCCGGGGGATAGCATAGCACAAAATTATAGGCTACATAAGTCTCTAAAATTACTATGCAGTAATGTGTGTGAAGTGAACTGAGCACAGTGCAAATCAAATAGCCGCACTGCTGATTGTATCTCTCAGAAATCAGTGGTTTGTCAGGAGTAGACTATTACCAAAGGTTTTAAACCTTGAGAGGATATGATAGACATATGATACACAAATGAATGAAAACTCTATGAATGAAATGAGCACAGCTTGATTGTAAATCAAATAGCTGCGTTTCTCTCGCTTTGTCAATAGTAGGCTGCTATCAATTAAAACACTACATCATACACATTTTCTACTATTTGATGTGCATTTAAATGTTTAAAACATTGTACAATATGATAAATTAATGAGTGCAAACTATATGAATGAAATGAAGCGCGATAGCGAGTCAACTGTGCGTCTCTCTGAATCATTCACATTTTCTACCACTTGATGTGTCTATTTAAATGTTCTAAACCTTGTAGATTACGATATGGTCTTGACGCTTCAACCAATAAATAGCTCAGAAGTGTTACTGTTATGTAAAGTGTAGGTCATACAAAGCAGTGGCTTAAACTATAATAGTACTGGTCAGGTTCGGGTCGGGTCAGATCAAACGATCTTGGGTACGGGCCGGGTTCGGGCTTCAGTTTAAAGCCCATGCAGAACTCTATCACATATGTATCTCTCAATTCAACAGAAATGGAGAAATCTATCCAGGGCTACATATGTACCACTTTAAAAAGAGCCCCTTTGAATCAGATGTTATTAATTACATAGTGCCACCTCTTATTTTGCCTCACCGGCAAGAGTGATGAGACAAACAGACAGGCCCAGTAAAATCTGCATGCTGACGTCCAGAGAGAGAGCCTGTGCTTCAACACCATCTGATGGACAGTGACCGGTAGGCTGGCATGCACACACCCTGATGGTGAGCGTGGTGGTGCTGGATAGAATGGGAGAACCGCTGTCTCTGATCACCACCGGAAGATGATAGTGTGTGTGATCATGTTGGGTGAAGGTGCTCCTTCGTGCCAGAATGCTAGCTGTGTTATCTGCAACAGATTCAGATTATGATACAATTATATAAACACAGTACATTATACAAAAAAGCATTGCATTCAGCAGATTTGTGGCATGCAGTGCTGTTCTGAAATGAGGAGGCAAAGTCCTCAATGTTTTATAATACTTTATTTTAATCCAAAGTAAATTAATTTTACTGTTGCACTTATTGTTGACACATTTTCCTGGTTAAATAAACATTATTTAGTTTTTTTAAAAGCAACCAATACAATTCTAAGTTGCATTTTTAAATGATCAATTTAATGAATGTTGTATTCGTTAAAACTAAATTATAGTTAGTATTTTTAAGCATTTTTACATTTAATAATAAAAAATATATATTTTTTATTTGTATATTCATGTATATTTTATTTGTGTGTAACGGATGTTCAGCTTTTACACACAAGAACACTTATTTTCAAATCTAGTGTCATCAGTGCTCGGTGAACACTGGTCACAGACACGTAAGTTCAGTTTCACCAACCTGATCGCTCACTAAAAAACCCTGCAGTGTGTAAGTGAAGCTGCAGCGTCACTGCAACTATAGGCTCATGTCACACTGACAGCGTTTATGCTACATAACAGAAATGCAACTACATACAAATAATAATAACAATAAAGTTATTTCTAAGTTACTACATTACGTTTTTCATCTTAAATAACAGCCATAAGCTAAATGGTTATGGGTAAAAGAATCCAACCCCCAGACTGTAGCTATATACTGCTGAAATCATCTAGATTCTGTCAGATTTACTAAGCAGAAAGTGCTGTTTGTATGCCTGTGCCTAGCAAACACATTTTCTGCTGAGTTCAGCATGAAACTGTTCTTGAAGCTTGGTGTTTAAGACACCATCATTCTGGCTAAAGCCCCCTATATGAGGCGGGCCTATGCTTTGAAGTGGATTCTGTCCCCTTTCACCTTGAAAGTGTATGTGGCTGCTATAGTGGCACATCACAATGCAGTGGATGGTAAGTCTTTAGGGAAGCATGACCTGATAATCAGGTTCCTCAGAGACACCAGGAGGTTAAATTCTCCTAGGCCACACCTTATTCCCTCACTGAACTGATCACATACCCTGTGTGAATACTCTATACCTAATATAGGCAACACAATGCACCACTTACTGTTTGTGCTGCAGGTGTAAGATGTGTGAAACCAGCCATTGTAAACTTAGAAAGCTCATGTTGTGATATACCTTGGTTGTCTCTGATGGTGAAGTTGGGGTTGATGTGTTTGTCTGGGATCATGGAGAAATAGAAATGATGGCCGTCTACAGGATCATCTGCATCAGTGGCACTGATCAACTCAATTAGCTTCAAGTGAGACATACAGAGAACATATGATCTATGCTTGTACATGAATTCATCAACAGTACAAACTCAACCAGTTAGATCTTTGCTAACAGGACATACTTTGACTATTGTGTATGTATATATCTGGGGATTGTTGAAATGTTGCTTTTGTATACAAATTCATCCAGTTAGATACATAATATGGACTTAACAATATAGTGTAAATATATTTGTTTTGTATGTTTTTAATACATCAGGCCACTGTTAGCTTGTTAATATTTTGGTTATTTCTCATGTGATTTCTGACTGATCTAAACTGGTATTGTAACTAAACGGGGTGAGCAAGTAATTCTCATGAGAGACAGAAAAAGCTCTATAATGTCATGACCGATTATGAAAATGATTTAAACTTTGCGTTTGTGTGTTACCTCTCCTGCCTGTGTGTCCTCACATACATAAGGCTGATAGTCTTGTGACAGGGTAGGCACATTGTCATTGACGTCCAGGACTGTGATGAGTAAAGACACCGAGGAGGACAGCTGGTCATCTCCTGAAAGATGCAGTAACACATACATGTTACTGTCTGTTGCCCATCAGTTACTCAATATTGTTTATTTTTATTGTGTTTAAGTAACTATTAAAGAGCTATGATGAAAAAAAGACACTGTACTCTGAAATGAGTGATATTTTACCCTTGCTCCTTCCTTTGCAATTCATTAGAGAGAGAATGGGTTTTTACTATAGACCAGTGGTCCCCAACCTGGGGGTCACTAAAGATTTATGAGGGGTTGCCAAGCTCACTCTAGTTTGAGAGTTGCAAGAATAAGGATTTTTATTTTTTTTATTTTATAAACAGCATGATAAACAATTTAATTTTGAATACTTTATTTATAGTGTATATACATAAAAAGAGAAGTAATTTCCTTAACTTTTTTTTAGCTGTGTATCACAAGAGTGGTAATGGACAGATGCAGTATAAAAAATAAGATGTGGCAAAGCGAATATGGCAAAGCACCAGGGAGAAGGAAAAAAAAAAAAAAAAAAAGGAGGTCGGACTGCACAAAAAAGCGAAGTCTGCCAGTGGCTGTTCAAGGCAGTGATGCTGGAGCTATGGACGTGGGATGGAAGCTCGCTGCCTGGGTCAAGGAGAGGTGACTGCCATCACCTGCCATGAGCATGAGTCCATAAGTGTTCCCAGTACATCCACAGCCACAGGACCAGGATTTGCAGATTCCCGACATTGCGACCAACGCTTCACTTTGCCGCCCCACCGCAGGTACATAAACTATTGTTCTTCAAGTGCCACTCATGTGGAGCTTGGAGGCCTGGTTACTTCCCACTTCCCTACCCTTCACGCTGGCTCATAAGGACAGTCAGACTCGGCTATGTGATTCAGTTTGACCAGGTTCAGTGTTGTTTTCTTTCACCCCTGTACTGCGTGCTGAAATTGTCATATTGGCGAAGGTAGTAATAGAGCCTGCCCCTCCAGCCAAGATGAAGAAGGGTCTCTACAGCCCTTACTTCATCGTCCCAAAGAAAGGTGGTGGGCTGCATTCAATCTTAGATCTGTGACTTTTGAACCGGGCCCTACACAAGCTCCTGTTCAAGATGTTAACACAAAAGCAGATTCTGACATGCATTCAACAACAGGATTGGTTCACACAAAGAGACCTGAAGGATGTGTACTTCCATGTCTCAGTTTTACCTTTTTCAGTTCACTTTTGAGGGCCATGCATACCAGTACAAGGTCCTCCTTTTTGTTACCTCACATCTTAACAAAAGTTCAGTTGATGCTGAACTCCCTGAATACATTCAAGGGAAAAACAGCAGTTCCACTGAAACTTGGGGCATATGGCATCCTCGGCGGCAGTTACACCACTTAGGATGATGCATATGAGACCACTTTAGCATTGGCTACAGACTCAAGTCCCGAGATGGGCATAGTGCAGCAGCACACATCACAATGATCTGTTGTCACTTATTCAGACCTTGCTTTTCTAAGGGTTGGGGTTTCCCTAGAACAAGTGTCCAGGCATGCTATGGTTACAAAAGATTGACTGACTGGGGTTTTGTGCGCAATGAGCATGCAGCATCAGGCTCCAGTGACATATCAACTGCCTCGAATTGCTAGCAATATTGCTGGTCCTGCGGAGGTTTTAACTGTTGATCCAGGGCAAGCATGTGTTGGTCCAGATGGAGTCAAATGGTGGCAGTCAAATCAGTTTGCGCTCATGACGCATGTCACAGCTTTCCCACCATCTCCTCCTCAGGAGTCAGCCATGACTAAAGTTACTGTGGGCCATTCACGTCACAGGTGAACTCAATCGCACACTGGACACACTCTTGCAATGAACAATGCTTCAGGGAGAGTGGAGATCGATCTGGAGTCTATTCTGCGAAGCGCAGGTAGACATGTTTGCTTCCCAGGAATCCTCTCATTGCCTTCAATGGTATTCTCTGACTATGGCCCCCCTCAGCACAGACTGGCACACAGCTGGCCCTGGGGCTTTCGCAAGTATGCATTTCTTCCACTGAGCCTGATTGCACAAACATTGTGCAAGTTCAGGGAGGATGAAGAACAAGTTTCTGTATTGGCCCATCCGGACTTGGTTCTCAGAGCTCATGCACCTAACGACAGCCCCTTCCTGGTGAATTCCCCTGAGGAGGAAATTCTTTCTCAGGGATAGGGCAAAATTTGGCACTCAAACCCAGACCTCTGGAACCTCCATGTCTGGCCCCTGGGTGGGATGCAGAAGACTTGAGTGAGCTATCACCAGCGGTGATAGACACCATCATTCTGGCTAAAGCCCCCTCAGAGACACCAGGAGGTTAAATTATCCTAGGCCACGCCTTATTCCCTCATGAGATCTCTCTGTAGTCTTGCTGGGCCTACAGGGATCTCCTTTTGAGGCCTTGGAATCAGTAGAGTTAAGTGCACTCTCTTTGAAGATGGATTTCCTGACAACGCTCACTTCCATCAAGAAGGTTGGGGACCTGCAGATGTTCTCTGTCAGCGAAACGTGCCTTGAGTTCAGTCCTGCATACTTTCACATGATCCTGAGACCCCAGCCAAGCTACGTGCCTAAAGTCCCTACAACCCCTTTTAGGGACCAAGTGGTTAGCAGACCCAGCCATGTCATTCCGGTGTCCAGTACTTCAGAGCTTTACAAGCTCTGAGCAGCTCTTTGTCTATTTTGGGGGACAGCAGAAAGGGAAGGTTGTCTCCAAACAGAGGATAGCCCATTAAATTTGTGGATGCTATTGCCTTGCCTTGGCTTACCTCCCTCTGGTAGGGCCTACAACAGGGACCTCTTTCCTCGTGTGGTACTTCCTGTTTAGTAAGTCCATGTGATGTATTCTCCACATATTAACCTACCTTAACCCTCTGGGGTTGACGGATGCACCAGCGTGTTCTGCTGGATTTCTTCCTCATAACAGCAGAAACAACTTAAAATACTCCATCATTTTTGGCCATACTATAAAGGGTCTACTTTTATTTGTGTACACTCACAATAACAACAAAACGTTGTGCTTCTGTAAAATAAAGAAAATAAACGGTGTGCTTTTAACAGTCTCTGTCTCCACAAACATTTTTCTGAAACGCGTCACAAAAATGAACTGAAACTCAGCGAATACTTGCCACACAGACATGATGTCACATATGTCTTTTGAAAGCTTGAAGTGTGTAACGTACTGCTCCGAGATTCAAAGGTTGAGGATCCAAATGCAGTTTATTGAAAAGGTTAATCCACAATCAAGGTCAAAAAACAGGCAAAGGGTCAAAATATTCAAGAAGGCAGTCCAAACAGACAACAAGGCAGGAACACACAGATAGAGAGAGAAATTCAAAAGACAGGCAATAATCCAAGGACCCAAAGAAATCCTGAGAATTGCAGAGTTACACGTACAATACATAGCCAGGAATGGATGAGTGAACCAGGCTTATATAGACAGGGTAAACAAGGCTGATGAGCTTAACAAGATAATGAGATAATGAGATAACAAGGGGGTTTGGTCCAATGAGTGTCCATGGTAACTAACAAGGGGAACAGCAGCAGGGAAACAAGAAGTGAAGACAATAATGGAGACACAGGGAATACAGATGGGGATTGTGACAAAGTGTTTACTTTTAAATGAAGTAGGGTAAGTCATATCAAAGACAATTATTCTGTTTATCTAATCTATATGACACCAACAAGAAGTAGAGTTTCTCTCTCTGCACACCTACATTCAGCGTGGGCTATTCATAGTGAAATCGTCCATGTGAGGCAAGCAAACCTGTAAATACCCCCATCACCTCAAAAAACAAACCATCAAGCTTCATCAGGTTCATCTGTTTTTTATTGAGTTTAGAAGAAGATGCGGTATGGGTAATTCAAAGCCTTGAATTTACCTCAGAAGAAGAATGCGATGCTATGCTACATTGCTGAAGCATCCACTGGCTTGATCCAGTGGAGGATATAATTTCTGTTGGTTGATTTCACCCAGCATTTTATTTCAACCACCGTTTTTAAATGTCTGTTGCAGTGCGTGCAGTAAGAGTTGTTTGGTATTTGAATCAACAATGTAGTTTAAAAAATATGACCCATAGACCGACGGTCATATTGATGTCACGTGCAGACGTGCACACATTTTCAGACAGGATAGAATCAGCGGACATGGCTGGTTTCCGGATGAGCGAATGCTGGTGTGTCTGACTGCCACTGCTCTCTGGTATACTCTCCGAGCTCTGAACTTTGTTCTTTGAGTCTGTTCATCTGAGTTTCCTTTTGTTTTGTGCAAAACAACAACAACCTACAAACGGACTTGGATAATCCTTTTAGTCGAGCTGTATCACCTGCCAAACGCGAGCTCTCGCCACCACGCAACGGGCTGTTTTTCCATCTTCAGTAAGTAAGTTAACACTTTCTTTCAGTTTACCGGTTGCTGGTTGTATGCTAGTTTGGCGGAGGTGGTCTTAGAAAGGGCTGCCTTTTCCATATACTTGCGCTGTAAAGTGGCTTAGTTGTTTGGTGTGCTGGCTAACGTGGTTTTAAAATCTGGCTGAGTATACGCGGCTAGGATGTTTTACCTTCTGATGCTCGTAGTGGGTTTTTTATATGCTTTTATTAATTTTTGTGCAGTGTCCCAGGTCTTTTTATTGCCTTCTGGCTTGTGGAATTCTAATATGCTTTTTTACTCATCTCTGGATCTGAATAATCTAAACCCCAAAATCCGGTTACAACTGCCAGTCAGTCTCTACAATCACTGTGTTGCTCTTAGAAATTGCTCGCCGGCTTTCCTACATACATCGGGGTTCTCGTCGCAAACAGTGTACAAAAAACACTTCTACAACTTCAGCTGATGGATGTACTATACCCGTCGTCTGGTCTTCCTTTCGCCGACTGCGCACTAATACTCGTCATGAGGATGGGAATGTACATTTTTGTGAAGCATTTGATGCTGATGCTGGCATTTCCGATCATTTCCCTGTAGTGTTTGAGCCTGTTATTCCATATGAACTAAGTTCTCTGCCTGTACATTATTCTTGTGCCTTTCATGCTACCACTGCTTTTGAATTCTCTGAGTCTTATTCCAAGTTCCTTTCAAACTCTACTGTCTCTTTATCAACCTGTATGGATACTGAACAACTGGTTGAAATCTTCAACTCCGCCTGTTGTACTGGTCTGAATACAGTTGCTCCACTTAAACATAAAAAGAGTAAGGCTAGATCTAGTCCTCAGCCCTGGTTAAATGCATCTACTCGCACTCTCAGACAAGAGTGCAAAAGGGCTGAGCATAGGTGGAAAAAAGATGGGATCCAAGTCTCCTACCAAATTTTAAAAGACTGCTTAGTTGCCTATCAGAAATCTGTTTATGAGGCAACATTAAAATATTTCTCAAACATGATTGCAAAAAATGCAAAAAGGCCAAGAGTACTCTTTAAAACCATAAATTTGGTTCTTAACCCGGTTGCTTTTTCAGTTCCTGTTGTCAGTCTTGAGACGTGCACACAATTTTCACAAAATACAGGATATTAGATCACACCTTCCTCCACCTGACATAGACCACTCTCAATTGGTCCTTCCATCTAGTAGCATCTCAAATACTCAAAATAATAATTTCTCGTATGAAACTTACATTCTGTTAATCACATGTTTTGCCTGGTCCTCTGTTTAGAGAGGTTTTAGATACAGCCCCACCCTCTTAACTATAATAAACAGCTCCTTAATAAACTGGGTATTTCGAGAAAGTTTTAAACATGCTATTGTACAGCGCCTATTGAAAGGACTTCATCTTGACACTAAAAAATAAGTGCTTCTAATGGGTCCTGCTGCTACCAACAACTCCGTTAAAACACAGTTGGGTTTATGTAACAACCTGCACAATCATGCAAAAAAAATCATTAAAAAAGTAGCTTTTTTCAACTTAGATCCATAGCAAAACTAAAACACTTTCTTTCTAGTAAAGACCTTGAAATTGTGATCCATGCACTAATTTCTTCTCGATTGGACTACTGCAACTCTCTTTATGTTGGCCTACCTCAATGTACATTGTCTCGGTTACAGATGGTTCAGAACTCAGCAGCCAGATTGCTGACAGGAACTAGAAAAAGGGATCATATCTCCCCTGTCCTTGCCTCATTGCATTGGCTCCCCATAAAATTCGAGTCGACTTTAAGATCCTTCTTTTTGCATACAAAGCATTGCACAACTTGGCCCCGCATTATATTTCTGATCTTATTAAGCCATACACAGCTGTTAGGTCTTTAAGATCTTGTGATCAGTTACTTTTATCTGTCCCTCGTCCTCGTTGCAAATCAAAAGGTGATCAAGCTTTCTCTGTAGCCGCTCCAAAGCTCTGGAACAATCTACCTTTTGTGTATCAGGGCCTCTCCATCACTGGATGTTTTTAAAACCAGTTTAAAGACTTATTTTTACTCTTTAGCATTCAAGTGATGCTGTGCATATATATATATATATATATATATATATATATATATATATATATATATATATATATATATATATATATATATATATATATATATTATATATAATTTTTTTTTTTTTTTTTTTATATAGTTGGTGTTCCATGTTATGTATGTATATACAATTTGTTTAATTGACTTTGATATTTGACTTTTATCTCTTTTTTTTTTTTTTTTTTTTTTTTTTTTTTTTTTTTTCTATTTTAACTTCTGATTCACTGTAAAGCACTTTGGATCAACTACAGTTGTGTTAAATTTGTGCTATATAAATAAAATTTGACTTGACTTGACGACGAGGTTCAACCTTTATTAAGCTTATATGCAAAGGACGAAATCCAGCGGGAACTGGAAAATCATGCGCAGTCCTACATCACCGGACTAATCTTAACGGTACTTTAGACTGCGATAGAAACACAGATAGCAACAGGACTGGGCAAAAAAAAAAAAAAAAAAAAGTTATCGGGAAAAAAGTTCCAAGGAAATTGTTCTGGGTAATTTTGATGGAAATGTGGCTTAATATGATATAAAGTTTTGCACTGTAACATGTTGAATATTAGAATGTTTAGACAACTGTTTACTGTGAAATACTGTGTTTGTGAATATCTGCCTAAACATAGAAGTTTATAATGTGTTAAACAACAATAATTTTGTTTCTGAAGTATAAAATGTTGTTTTGTACATACAAAGCATATGTACATCTATGACTACAAAATCATGTTTTACAGTGACTGGATACCTGCACCACAGATGAGTCCTGCTGCCTCAAACTTTCACATGAGTCTCTTCAAGAAATTTTTTTCTGAGAGCGCTGTAGCAACATCAGTAAGCTGTTTAACTACACTGGACTGATATTCTACATGATGCATGGTAAAATAAGCTCCATCAACATGGAAATGCCAGGTATGTTTCACCTATTTCTACAGTTGAACAGGAACTGTTTCAGGAATGGCACAAATGTGTGTGTGACTAGTCTCTGTGTTTAGATCAGTTTGCTTAATAATGTGCCTTTGTTCGTTCATTGTGTGTATTTGGATTTATGTTGTGTTGTAAATAAAATACAATCAAAAAAGCCATTCTTTTAATCTCATCACATTCTTTCTTTTTGTTCCCTCACAGTCACATTCAACTATGATGACATGATAGGGCCATTAGGGGAGTGTTTTTGTCTTCTCAGGTCTGAAACACATCAATATTCATGATCATTCACGCATCCTCACATATAGCCTTTCTGACACAAAACATCTTACAAATTTTAAATCAATATATTTTATGTAAATGAGTGGGCAGGGTGATTTTTACATAATTTAAGCAAAAACTCTAGGCAACAAGATCCAGTTCTCAAAAGTCTTGTGAACAAATATTCAGTATGGGTTTTATGGCCTTATTTCAGTGACTTAAAAAAAATCACTAACAATAATTTAACAAAACAAAACATAATTTTCTCAAAACTAAAAACTTTTACATATATGCTGCTCACATATTATTGTAGCAGAGTTTGTGCTGAATACAGTGTAATCATACTTTAGCCATGTTAAAGAAATAAGTACAAATGTCAGGGCATGTCAAAACACCTCCAGGGCCCAGAAAATACCTCAGACCCCAGAGAGTTAAGGCAGGATGTGGTCTCCATAGTCTTCTTTCTCCTATCTGGGAGATAGGAGATTTAGCACCTCCCCAGTGCTAAATCTGGTCTGCACAGCTGTGGTCAAAAGACCAACTGAAGCAACCTATTCCTATGGTAAGTACTCTCCTCTCTGTCCCTGCGTGGTACAAGGGACTACACAACTTATGTAATGTGTCGGGTAGGTTATGATGTTGCGAATGCACTTGTTACTTCGCGCGCAGGGGCTTGCTGACATCTGCACTACAAAAACATATGTTGTGGCGTTTTCCCCAGGGGACCCCTACTGTCAGTCAGTCGACACTGTCGCAGTGATTGACAGATGGGGAACATCTCAATTACTGTTATAACCTCTGTTCACTTCTGCCACAATGCTGAACTGACCACTCAGATGACTAACCCTAAACACAATCCTGAATGAGTGATGCACGCTGGCTCCCTTTTATATCTGCATGTCCGGGGAGTGGCAAATTTGACTTGCCAAATCTCATTGACCTTTTCTCAAGGTATCAGAGGTGTTTGGGGCTCCCAAGTGTGGCCCCTAGTGTCAGTCAAACGACATCACATCTCGTTCCCTCTATCGGGGAATGGAGGTTACAACAGTAACCAGGACAATCTTGCCATCCTTGCCACAAAGCACACTGCCAGTGCATCGGCCATTCTATGGTTGCTATATACCTGTGCTACTTATGACTGGTTTTGTGGTTCAGGGTCACAAATACTGGTGCGATATGCCTGACATAGCTGAGGCTATGTTGGGTATTTTCCCCTTAGAGCTCTGCTTTTGGGGGCATATAGGGCTGAGGCCCTTGCTGTTGAGCGATAGTATTCAAATGGCAGACCCATTGTTTTTTTTTTTGTTTTTTTTGGTGTAATGCCACTACTATGCACTAGGGTGCTCTTGGAAGCATTCTCCCTTGTATATAGCCAGGTATGAGGGGAGAAGTGAGTATTGTTTGGTTAAGGGGAAGCATAACCTTAATGTGCATACTATTCATCCTAAATAGTATGTGATATTAGTGATATTCTATACTATTTAGGGCAGATAGTATGCACATTGGGATGCAGGGATGGTTTTTCTCTCGTGGTCCAGATTGAGAAACTTTGGTTTCAAGCTCAATCAAGTAAGTGTTTTTTTTTTTTTTTTTTTTTGTTTTGTTTTGTTTTTTTGTCAATTGTGGTTATTTCATGGGTAAGCTTATTTTGTTTATGTTTTATGGTTGTTGTTTGGTTTGTAAGTGGCAAGCTAATGCTAGTTTATATGTTTTGTTTGTAGAAGGACTCTTTATATATCATTCTTCATTTCTTCATATGCTGCTGCTTTAACTGGAACATCAGAGTTCTGTAATCTGAGGACAGTGATATCAAGATCTGACTTCATCGTTTTGGTGTTTGGATTCTATTTGGATTACCTGTTTCACTGTATCACAAATTTTGCCTCAAATGATACAACTGACTCTAAACTACAAATCATTGGGATTATTCTATGCACAATAGAACAATGGTCGGCTAAGGTCCAGGACAGGTTTGGGAACCACTGGTCTATATGTTCTTTATATTTAACTGCAAGTTTGGTCAGTGGGTCCCTCCCTTAAATTTATCTTGTAGCTTGCCTCACTAGTTTGTTTTTAGGGAGATGGTTATAAAAGTGAATGTGAATGAAAAAATTCAGCTTTGATCACAGGAATAAATTTAAAAATAATACAATTAAAAGACAGTTTCTTTAAACTGTGATAATATTTCACAGTATTACTGTTTTTACTGTATTTTTGATCAAATAAATGCCAACTATCCAACAACTCCAATCTCCATTGGCCGGCGACAGCCTGTGATGTAATATGGCACGACCCATATTACATCACAGGAGATTTCTTTCAAAAACCTATTTAAAAATTTACTGACCCCAAACTTTTGAACAGAAATGATCTCAAAATTAGAAACATATAACATAACATCTGAGACCACTTGTGAAAATGCTTCTGTGTTATTGGTTGATGCATGTTAGTGACAAGAAACTGCTCACTGATCTCTCTGGCGATGATGGTCAAGTTGTACCAGGCTGTGGTTTCTCGATCCAAACGGTTGGCCACATACACGGTCCCATTATTAGCATCAATTCTGAACATCTGTCGCGTGTCACTGCTCTTTGAAATGCTGTATCTGTTCAAGGAAAACAATTGTTATTTTTCTCAAACACTTCTATTGTCTGTTACCACATGCAGATTTTTAAACAATCATGAACTGCCAAGCACATAGACTATATAGTTCTCCTCTGGTCTAACAGTGTTTAAATCGTGTTTAAACACAATGCGATTGAAGAATGTAAGCCACATAATAAGTCAATGTTTTGTAAATTTATGGTATTGGAATTTAAAGCAGCTCCCTCTCCCAGGAGACTGGCATGGGTTGCAATGGCTCTAGATAAGATCATAAGATCAACTCTGTTCCACCCCTTGGTGTAAGACCAATATGGATAAGCACCAAATGCTTACAAAACATCATGTATGCCTGCCTCAATTGGAGTTGATGACTGCAGCATGAAACAGCATATTCCCAATAAAAAATCCTGCTGAAGAGATACTCAAGTCTCCAGGGGCCTCATGTATAAAACTTTCCATAGATTTCATTCTAAAAGTGTGCATATGCATAAAAGCCAGATTTTGTGTACACACACAAGTTTTCAGATTTATAAAACCATGCGTACACCAGAACCAGCGCAAAATTCCCTTTATAAAACCAAGTTAGCGGAATATATGCATCTCCACCCTGTCTCCTCCCCGAAATAACCATATATGAAGCTTACGACACCTAGTTTTACTGTGCGTTACGTCATCTGCATATTATTTCCATGCATATTCCCATCCACGTGACACTGTGTTTAACGGTACAAGACATTAGGAAAATATGACTATAAATGCTGTCACATTACATTGCTAAAGATCATTCACTATCCTTCTCTTGTTTTAGAAAAAAAAAAAATCAAAATTGTATAAAATACTGCTCCAAGAAAGTTTTCAGAGAAGAGTTTTTCTCCGTCTCTTCCACTGGCCAAATAGTATTTTTAATTGTTTTAAACAATCAAATTTATGCAATTTTAAACATATATTTTAGGATGTTTATATATTTTAATGGAAACAGATAGGTCTTGTTTTTACATTATAAATTATTCTCTGACTCAGAGCGTCACTGACAAAACATTTTAAAAATAAAACATGCATATCTTACCACTTCCTTCAAAATTTATCCTTCAAATACAATGGCATTTTTCATAATATCGGGAAGACCACGAAAGGGGTTATCATAAGGCTACTGTCTGTCTGTGCACAACATCAATAGCACCTTATTCAGCAGATGTTGTAGCTACGATCAACGAGCGATTCCTTCAGTGTCTGTCATTATGATGCTAAGCCATCTGATATAAAAGGAGTGTGCATAACTGATCAATATTCGCATTAATATTTACTTTCAAAACAGTTCTGCTGTTTAGAAAATGATATAAAGCGGAATTATCATGCGTCAAGCAATCCTCACTGTAGTTAAAACATTATAACACAGCATGCCACAGGAAAAGCAGCGCATCCATTACAAATATTTCTATTTAAATTATTATAAAAATATGTTGTAACTTCTGGATAATGATTTCATGAAATTTTAGTGCTTAACTAGTAAACAGTGTGCACATTTATGCTAAGTTAATTTTTTTTTTTATAAATCCCGATATGTGCGTGGAAAATTGAGTATGCACATTTCAGTGCCTTTTTTGTGTACGCAACTCTTATACATGAGGCCCCAGGTCTTCGTTTCTGAGTTTCCTAAAATAGCCCTGAATCTCACTAGCCTGACCGTAGAAAAGCGGCTATTGTGTCACGTCGCTTTGTGGGCTTTGAGAAATTGAGGGATTTGTTGCATTTGTTCCATTGTTTTTTGATCCGGCCCTTACAGTTCTGCCCAAACATATTCCATTGGTTGGGTTAGAAGTTGACACGGACCATTCAAACTAAATCTGCGTTTCCACTGCAGGAACTATGGACTTTGGGGTGGTACTCGGTGTGTTTCTACCACAGGGACCAGGGTCTGAATGAAGTTCTGGGTAAAAATTTTCCCCTCAAAGTCCCTGCTAACTAGGAAGTACTATTTAAAAGTTCAGGAACTTTCGGGGGTAGGACTTGGTCGCTGAACATGCTGATTGGTTGAGTTCACGCAGCATTTTCATTGGTTGACTCCAAGCAGCCTTTTATTTCAACCACTATTTTTAAATGTCTGTTGCGGTGCGTGCAGTAAGAGTTGTTTGCCATTTGAATCAACAATGGAGTTAAAAAATTACAACAGATGGAGCGACAACAAGGTTCAGTCTTTACTAAGCTTATATGCAGCAGATGAAATCCAGCAGAAACTGAAAAGTTACGCAAAGTCCCATGTCACCGGACTAATCTTCACGGTACTTTAGACTGCGATGTAAACGCAGACAGCAACAGGTCTGGGGGGAAAAAAAGTTCCTGGGACAAATTGTTCCGGGTAATTTAGATGGAAACAGAAAGGCTGGAAAGGCTTAAGCAATGTTTTGAAAGTACCATAGAGTTACAGTTTTTCACCTCAAGGCATAAAACCTAAAAGACCTAATGTCATTCTCATCTGACATTTAGGGGTTAGTATAGGTCCAAAGAAGAAATGAGAATAGGGAAAATAAAAATGAAAATTACCTTATGGGGTTGTTGGTTGTGTCTGTGTCTCTAGCATAGATTGTACCAACTTGAGTGCCGATTTGGGCACTTTCTAGCACTTTCCAGCTATAAGATGTTTCAGAAAAGATGGGTGGTTCATCCACATTTGTCACAGTAATTTTGAGTGTTGTCCTGTCATGAAACTCATATTCACTCAGAAAACGTGTGTCTATGTTTTCATTGATGGCCTCTACAGCAATGACGAACCGCCTCTTGCTTTCATAATCCAATGGCTACAGAGATGAGAAAACGCTTATAAAAGACAGAAAACACATAAAACATCTCCCATGGGGGTTGTAAGTTTGGCATATCTAAAAGTACTGCCTAAATATGATTGTGCTAAGTATAAATAAATATATGGACTGTATAATATATAATATAATATAATATAATATAAAAGTTCATAATTAATAATTGATAATATCAAAACATTTTAATCATAAATGAAAACATTATTCAATAAAATTTAATATAAATGTGTCTTGAACGTTTCATGCTTGAATCTGAGAACATGTCCAACATTTGTAAACAACGGTCATGGAAATTCAGAGAAAAAAAAAGGAAAAAAAGAAGAAAAAAAATGATGATTGATAGATTAGATAAATAGATAGATAATGATTACATAAAACTGTATTGTACTATAAGACCTGAGCCAGTATGACAATCCCCTCTTGAGTGTCAGGGTCCGTCTGGATTGTGAAGGTGCTGCTTTCCTCAAGATCCTCTAAGCTGTAGTTCATTTTAGCGTTCAGACCAACATCACTGTCATCTGCCATTATTCTTCCCACTGTGGTGCCCACTGGGGCTGACTCTGATATAGCAAATGTGTACAAATCTGGACATAAAGAGGAAAATGATAGAACAATTTCAATGTCCGTGTGCTTTGGCAACAGAAACACAAAAACTACATAATGTAATAAATCACTGAATGCTAATAATCATGTAAATTATCACCACTCACACACCCATGTGTGTTTTTTTTTTTTTTTTCTCTTCTGCTATGTGGTTAATTTTTCATCGACTTCTATTATTTTTATGCTATGCTAATGATATTTTGTCCTCTAACCCTTACACAAACCTAACCCTCTTAGAAACATTTCCCATTACCGCATTATAAGATGCTATTTAATGTTATTTATTAAGTTTTCTATGTGAACAACATTGGCTGCTTTACAAAGAAAGTGTAAATTGAGTCTCTTTTATTGCTTCTTACTGTGTAACAAAGATTAAAACAAAGATGATCCAGAACCTTGTCAAAGATGTTGAACCATAATCCAAAATGAACCCAAATCTCCTATATATGTCTTTAAGTTTATTAGGTTTAAGTTTATTAAGTTTATTAGTGTATAGGATTTTCTTTGGGAACCAAAGGTGTTAAATATAAAATCTGTATATATACAAATTTGTTATTGTACCGAAATCATACTAAATCATAACCACAAAACCAAGGTACGTACTGACCCGTGACTTCAATATATATATATTCAGTACATATATACAAAATTTATATTTAACAAAACCTAAAACCTTTCATAAAACTAGAATATATAATGTGATAAAGCCATGCTTAATGTGTATAAAAGGTTCTTTCTTTCCCAAAAGTTTAATATAATTTATCTGTTTGTTTGATTGACTGACGTCTCATGGTCATGTTTTGGATTCTCACTGTGCTGGAAAGTGGGTCCGTTGTCATTGACATCCATTAGGCTGATGGTCACGGTGGTTGTGGCACTGTAGCCTCCATTGAGTCCCAGCATATCTTTCACTTGAACCACAACCAGATATATCTCCCTGGCTTCTCTGTCCATATCAGGCCATGACGTCACAATTATACCTGTGTTGGAGAGAAAGAAAAATAAACGTTGAGCACAGACTGTCAAGTGTGCTAAATATTATTTCTATAAGACATATATGTTTGCACTATAATGTTATCGGAGACACTGTGTTTTGTTTCTTTCCGGCACACGGCAGAGAAATTACAATAAAAACGCGTGTTGGGGGGCCCCGCGATAACCCCACCCATGCTAGGTTGCGTCTATGATGTATCGACGATAGCCAGAGATATTGACAAAACCACCACATATTAACGATATTAAATTGGCTATTTCCATTTAATATAGCCCTATTATATTCTTCTTATTATTAGGCCTATTTATATTATTAGGTTACTTTTATTAATAAATTAATATTGCAATAAATTTGCCCCGCAATATTTTCACAGTGCATCACCGCATAACTGATGCACTATGAGGATAAAAGATTAGGCTATTACTCCTAATTGAAAATGCTTTGAAAACATTTAGGTCTATTATACAAAGAATTATAGGCTTATAATTAATATTATTAACAGTCTATAATATTTCTGAACACTGAAGTCATCAATGAAAAATAAGAGCAGCTTTATTTCAAGCAGAAACCTAAAAAACAACCTGTTTAACCTGAAATACTTTTATTCTCTTTTTTTTTTTTTTTTTTTTTTTTTTTTTTTTTTTTTTTTTTTCTCAGCTTGTGGAAAAGCTGCTTGTGATGAGCTTTGATTCATCATGTGACTCTCATTACCACTGTGTTTGGTGGATGTCAGTGTATTACAAAGGCACAAAACAGATAAATTAACATTATATCAGTTCATGAAATACGTTTTTTTTTACCGTAAACAGTTATGAACCATAATAATTACAATATAAACCTTTAAACTATACAATTTTGAACTGTTAACCAAATGCTGTCCCGTAAAACCTAAAACGGTGCTACTGTATTTTTAACGGTAAAGTTCTGGCAACCACAGCTGACATTTTTTTTAATGTACATTTTACAGGGATTTTTTTTTTTTTTTTTTTTTTTTTACAGTGTATCTAATGCAGTGATATTTTGTATCTAGTGTAGCGAGATTCAGATCACTTTAAATGTGACCGTTTGACGCACAAAGGTTATTGCTGAGCAAGGGATTTGCACCTGTTTTGGGTTCCACTGAGAAGTAGGGCTCCCCCTGCAGGATTGAATAGATGAGTTTAGCGTTGTTCCCAAACATAGGGTCATCTGCATCTGTGGCTGTCACCTGGATAACTGTAGTCCCTGTAAAGTAGAGAGAAGGGGGAATGAGTGAATGCAGTAGTACATTCGCACATATTCATTGTGCTACTCTCATTGAATGTGCCTCTCATTTACAAAAAAGTCCTTTAATGAGTCTGGTCTTTAGATACACTCCAACTCAATGAAATGCATAAACTGTAGTTTCTCCTAGTTGTCTTCTATCCTGTCTCTTCTTTGGTTAGAAAGTCAGACTTGTAACCCGAAGATCGTAGGTTCGAATCTCAGTACCGGCAGGAAATATAGGTGGGGGAGTGAATGAACAGCGTTCTCTTCCACTCTCATATTTTCCACTAAGTTGTTATAGCAGCAAATGGAGAAATTAATGTTTTTTTTTTTTGCCATGATTTTGAAATGAAATGTTCAACAAGAAACAAGAGCAGTAGTGATGTTAGGTGTTGGGGCCCAGATCGCTGTTCTAATTCATCTATAAAAATACTGAAGGGATCAGGTCTGGCCTTTGTAAGGGTCGGTCAAGTTAACTCAACTCAAGTAACCTTTATTTCTATAGTGCTTTATACAATATAGATTGTTTTAAAGCAGCTTTACAGTGATAAACAGGAAAATAATGATAAATGATACAAATTTAATCCAATAATGCTGTAAAACAGCTCTGAAAAGACAACAGTGTCATTGTTCAGCTGAAATCAGTTCAGTGTTAATCCAGTTCAGTTCAATAACTGTGCAAAGTTCATAAACTATGAAATGAGTTCAACTTCGCTATAAAGCAGCTCTGGGAAAACAGAAACATCATCATCTAGCTCAGATTCAGTTCTCATCCAATAGTGTCAGTGCATTCACGTCAATAATATTGCTGAATATTAAGTGTCCCCAACTAAGCAAGCCAGAGGTGACAGTGGCAAGAACCCAAACTTAATCGGTGACAGTAGTGGAGAAAAACAAGAAACCTTGAGAGAACCCAGGCTCAGGCAGGTGGCAACTGGCCAGACGAACGAATATGACATGATTATGATTCAGGCTGCATGACAAGTCAGATTGTGGATTAATATTGAACACCAGATGCAGCAAACCATTTATGGAGCTATCCTTTGGTATTGCCATTTTGAAATGGTGAGGACTCTCCCTAAACTGCTGTAACAGCTGTTGCAAAAACAGCATTTTCTAGGATGTCATTGTCTGGTCTTATTCACAAAGCAAATATCAACCAAGCTTTCATGAATATTTGGTTGTAACTTAATACTTTTGTCTCTCTTTCATTATCAAACTGTGTATGAACAGAATAGTTTTTAGCACTGATAAGTTAATTTATTAATTTAGACCATGCAAAATCTTTTAAGTTTTCTTAATTTGTCACGAACATCTGAAACGCAGTGGTTAACGCACCTGTGGGACACATCTCTGGGATGCTGGATACGTAAGGCTCATTGATAAATTCTGGAGCATTGTCATTGATGTCCTGGACTTTAATGATAAACTCAGATTCAGGTTCAACAGGCTGTTTGGATTTGCGGTTGATGGCCTGGGCTTGCAGTATGTAGAAGGGCTTCAGTTCGCGATCCAGAGGCTGTAATGAGTGAATGTCACCTGTGTACTCATCAATGATGAAGATCTCACCAGCTCCTTCACCTGACAGGATGTACTTGATAGTAAAGTCCCCTGTGTCGTAATCTGATTTTAGCTGAAGGAAAGTAACAGGATGTGAAAGAGATTTTGTAAGATATATCAACTATCAATATATAATTATATTTCAAATATACGAATATGTCAAAATTCATAAGAAGGAAAAAAAAACAAAAAAAAACATGACACCCCTGAAACTTCACATTGACTACACCCGCAGAGCTGAATAAGTTATATATTGCTATTGGAAACTAAAATGTTTATATGCTGAAATAAGCATTACAGTTTAATGTTGGTTTGGTTTCTTTTAAGCCATGTGACCTTTTCCCACATTTATTTAGTTTAGATATGTGAAAGCCCTTTGTGAATTAATGTTTCACTTTAGTTATACCTGACCAATCTTCCTTGGTGTTGGATCTTCTTCTTCAACAAATATTTGGCTCCAAATCCAGCCTCGTCTCACTCTCAGATGGGACCCACGAGAGACTTTACTCAAACGGATCTCATGCTGTTTTCTTGAGATTATAAGGTCACCCCCAAGCCAGCCAGGCATGATGGAGATCATGAGAAGCACATGAAGAACAGAACAGTTGTCCATTGTTGAGAAGTTCTTTAAATCAGTGTTTCACTGAATGTTAGGGCTGGATGTCAGGGTGATGATGCCAAGGGAGGAGACAGACTCAAACAGGATATGAGGCAAAACTCCATTAGAAGGAAACGCTGTCTTTTCTGTTATTAAGAAACAGGAAAGATGGTGATTTTTAGGGTTGAGGTGAATATGAATAACATTGTTCAACAGACTGAAGTGTTGGAGTCTAGCTGAAGCACAAATAATCCATTAGAGTGAGAATGCTGGGTAATCACAAGGTTAGGTGTAATCTGCATTTAATCTCATTTTCTGAGGAAAATATCTCTCGTTTTTTAAATCATGTTTTAAATGTTTTATACTCAGCCAAAATGTTTAATAAACAAATTCAAGGGGCAGATTTAAAAATAAATAAATAAATTGATTTCAGCCATTTTACTAACTTAAGCTAGTCCAGGTCACTAAAGTATTTGTAGATAATATTTAGGTCATGGTCCTGTGTATTTTCTACCATTGTATTATGTGGGCTTTTAGTTTGTCTCTTCTGTTCCTGTGTTTGCCCTCGTTAGTCTTGATTGTTGTGTCTAGTTATTTTTATCGGCCCTTGTGTAAATAAGCCCTTGTGTTTCCTGTATTCCTTGTTAGGTGTTTTTTTTTTTTTTTTTTTTTTATGATTTTGTGACCTATGTATTTTATTGTTAGTTTATTAAACATTACATTGCATTTGGATCCTTGCTAGTGGGAAGTCTGATTCATTTTCGCGAACTAGTTCTTTTGGATGGTTTGTTTCAATGAACTGGTTAAAAACAAACAACAACAACAACAACAACAAAAACGATTCAGCGGTTCTTTTACATAAACATTTAATGATGTTAATCAGATATTTCTAACATCTCAGTTTAATGGAATGATCATGCAGAAACATTCATGTATGTCAAATTAAGTGATGCATACTGAGTAACCTAGACTTAATCTTAGATTCCTACATTAAAGATTTACACTTGAAGTACATAATTCAGACATCGCTGCACAAATGCAGATTGAAAAATACACTATAAAAAGAATAAACTAGTCTTATAAGCTAACTAACCCTAATTTATATAATCTGCATGCAAAATAAACTGTAGTCAAATTCATTTACACGTCTCAACAGAAAGGTTTTTGCATATTTTAATAAAACGTTATTTAATAATACTATCCATAATAAGTACATTTGGATTCAGTTTGATTTTGTGAATTGTTCCCACTGGTTCCTTCCTATGAAAAAGCTCAAACGAACAGTTCATTCAAGAATTGCAATTTTTGTTTTCGATTTGACTTACATGATTTAAAACCTGACATTTCAACGTTTCTTTAGACATAAGTCTCATTTTTGTGTCATTAGTTTTCACTAAGTTACGCTTCATTTTCTGAGAACTATCAGATTGGACTTCGTTCAGAGGGAGAAGAGAGATCATGCATTATGTTAGTTTTCTTTATTTTGCAAAACGCACATTTTGTTTTTACCCTGAGTGACATTCTATAGTTTCAATTGATATATTACTTATGTCTCTATGACAAAAAATGATGGAGTATTTTAAGTCTGTTTTGCTGCATTGTGAAAAGAATCCTGCAAAACGCGCCGGCGCGTTACCCGACTCCAGAGTGTTAAAGAACACCCGGATGTGGGGGGGTGAAAGCTTAAAGGTTTCAAACATGAAACTCGCTCAGAATGAAACGAGTTTAACTAGCAGATAAGACCGTAGAGTGCCCACATATTACAGTTTGCCTCAACACATTCCAACAAGCAGTGTACTTAGTAAAAACACTTTTTACTCTTTAAGCAAGAGAAGTACAACTTACACCATCGTGCCCTAGAGGAGGTCCGAACAGGACCTGCGATTTCAGAATGACACGGGCGTCAGCTAGTGGCAGTGTCTACGCTCTAAGGGAGCCAAATCTGAGAACCAAACTTTCCAGTGAGGTTGACTAGTTTAGCTCAACCTGGGCACACATTCCACCAGGCAATGTACTCAGTAAAAACATTTTTTACTCTTAAAGCAAGAGGAGTACAACCTTACGCCATCATGCTCTGAGGGAGGTCCAAACAGGACCTGCGACTTCAGAATGACACAGACATTTCAACCTGTGGCAGTGCTAGTTTCCAAGTGAGCAAACTCTAACTGAAACATCTACAAACAAGCCTTGTAATACAACAAGCTATTGTGCTCTGAAGAAGGCCCAAACAGAGCCTTCTACTTCACATGACACTATTGCAGCTTGTGGCAGTGTTCAAGCTCTAAGGGAGCCATATATGAAAACCAAACTATGTAGTGAGGTTAGCTTATTAAACTCAACCTGAGCTTATACATTCCAAAAGGCAATGTACTCAGTAAAAACACTTTTTACCTTTACAGCAAGGGGGAGTACAAACTACGTCACTATACTCTAAAGGAGGCCTAAGTCAGGTCTACTACTCCAGAACACACAAGTGCTAGCCTGTGGCAGTATTAGAGTTACTGAGCTCACAAAGTGTAGGGCAGGAACCAGAACTAACATATTAAAGTACAATAACCTTGAACAACAAGGGAGTACTATTAATCCAACCCTAAAAAATACAGGGTGGGTACTTGTATCTGCTTTTGGTGAAAATTTCTGATGTCAATCTGTACTGAACCCTAGGGAACAGGAGCTTTATAAAAAGCTAAAACCTTATCACTCAAGCTTGAACACAGTTCAAGGGGTTCAGGGGAAACACTGAAGTCAAAGTACCACTAGATAGTTCTGGGGGAGCGGGGCCACAGCAACAAAGTTTCTATTCACTTAGTGGAAAGGGCCTACACCGCCTGAGACAACAGCACCAGGGAGACTTAGCAGCTAAGGTAGCAGACTATTGCTATCTATTTTGCACCTACACCGAAGGAACAATGGACCTTGGCCTGACAACTCTGATAAGAGGAGGCCAGAACTAGGAAAACTACACTCACATAATAACGTAAAATGTTACTAGTAGCGCCTAAACCCTAGTTCTAGCCTAGGCTAGCTATAGCTGTGGGCCTATAACGCTGACGCTAAACATAGATCTATCTAAAGTTAGTGAAAGCTAATCTCAAATCTCTAGCATTTACCAGAGGAGAAAGCTAATTAACCTAAAGGTGGCTAACAGTGTGGGTTAGATAAAGCCGACATCTGAATACATATGAACAGTGGCTTCATTATCTGAAGCCAACACATCCAAAAAAGGGGACAAACATAGTACTACCCTAATAATATATTGTTACAGCCAACCTAATGGAACTTTAGGGCCCTTAGTCCGCATCCAGGAAACTGATTATAAATAAAAACATAAAGAAACCTACCAAGCCAATTTCAGCAGGTCTAACTGATATGCTTACAAACAGACACTGTGTGTAAGCAACACCCGCCTGACCTGCTGCCGTGTATTGGAGCATTGGAGCCTACCTATATCATGAGGTAGTTGCACTCATCTCGTCAGTAGGTGGTGTCGACGCGTACCCATACTCACTCCATCAACACCAGCGAAATAACCTGCTGATGTTAATGAAGGCAAGCTGAATACAGGTCCTTCCATGCTTTCTCAATCTCCGTATGAAGATCAAAAAGGAATGGAAAGCTTACGGTGGCTGGAGAATTATGGCAAAAAGGAACCGTTCGACGAACCAACCGTGAACGGTTTCTTTCTTAACCTGCTCCAATGGCAGCCACAGTTTGCCAGAGGCACGTTCCATAATCTCTCACAGCTGTATATACGTGGGGGCAGGGTGGCTTTGAGGATTCAGGAGGCTCACCATCTTCATCCTCATCAGCCATCTCCTGCTCTCTTGTTTGGCTTAGAACAAGAAGAGCAACTGCTGCTGAATCTAACAATGTCATAGACAACACATCATCATAATCACACAGCTCTCTCCCATCAGCCGTCGAAGGTCGCGGGGAGTTTCACCCCTACAACTCTTCAACAAGCTCCAGCTGAACCCTATGATCTAGTCTCTACTCTGCCTCAGCAAGAGTAAGACCCGAACCATTAGGTGCAGCGGCCAGTCCTTCTCCTCTCGAGGAAAAGACCAGAAGAGAGTGGAGCTGAAGATGAAAAAGATACTGACTGGTTCTCTAGGCGCTCCTTATGTACTTCTGGGTGGCGCTATGATGACGTCATAGGCTGTCACTGGCCAATAGAATTTTCGTGAGTTGATATTGTTTTCAGACACCAGTTCATGCGGAGGCGTTCCCTATAGCGTTTTCGAACGCAGAGTTGAGTTCCCTTTTGAAAGGGAAAGGGTATTTTAAAAATTGGACAAAAAGAAATATGTACAAGACTGCGTCCTTAACTGCTTTAGTGAGGGAAAGAACTACGATTCCATTAAGTATTTTGTCAGCTGTCTGATTGGTGAAATTTTCTACATAGCACAATGGTTAATTGTAATTTTTCACCACAAATTAAGATGTTAAACAATATTGTTTTAAACATAATTTGAAATAATGCAAATGGATGGCTCTAACAAAAGCATATAGGAGTTATTGTATGAGAGTTTTCACCCCTTCAATGGAGGTCTATGGGAATTTGGGCATGTTTGGAAGTCCAATATTGGAATTCGGTGAGTCGAATCAGTTAGACAAGAAATGGCATATCTAGTGTTAATAATAAATGCACTTTGTTAGTGTGATTTTATTTTCAACCAAACTAATACTAGTAAGATGTTATTTTTATATGGCCTTTTTTATGTTTTAAATAAATTATTGTGACTGTAACATTTACCTTCCTGTTGTGCTGTTTTTTAATTGTCAAGAAATAGTTATGTTTAGGGGTGTCAGGCTGTAAACCAGAGTGGAAAACTAAATTCAAAATTTTCACTTGCGAATTCTAAAGACATTATTTCAGAAATATACTTATATAATAAAATCTGGCACATATGGAGGCAGTGTTTATTCCAAACGGATAAAAACTGTGACAATGAATGATTTATTCATTGCGCCTGTCACATAATTAACAAAAGATCTGGGAAGTAAACTAATCTTTTTTTTTTTTTTTTCTTAATTTATCTTTGACTACATTACAAAGATTTCCTAATTTGGAAAACAATCAAAGATTGTGCATGCATATAGGAAATTTGGCTATTTAAAATATAACATTTTAACTAAAATTTTAAAAATGAAAATTAAAAATTAGTTCATTTTTCTGAACGAGATTGAAGAAGAGAGTCAGTAAAATGACCTGATGTTCCCATCACTGTTACTCAGAATTTTAGGGACAACAAATAGGTCATTGTACATGAATGAAGATGAAACTATTTTGAACACAGTTCATTCAGTATGACCAAGAGTTTTCCATCTTGTGAAAGTCAGTTTTAACTAAGTTATGATATCAGACATCAGGAATGCTTGTGTGTTGCTATTTTATTTTAATATGGTTTATAATTCAGTATATGCCAAACCTAAACTAGAACCATATATTGCAAAGCTGTGAAACAATTATACCACAATATCAACCAAAATACATAATTGCCTAACCTGCCAATTATGTCTTGGGTCAAAATCCCAAGCTAGTATATTTTACTTTAACTCTATGGACCTTATTTTAACAATCTAAGTGAATGGTCTAAATCGCACAACACAAGTGCAATTAGGGCATGTCCGAATCCACTTTTGCTAGTTTAACGATGGGAAAAATGGTTGGTGCAACCGACGCATGGTCTAAAAGGGTTGTTCCTATTCTCATTTTGAGTAATGTGTGTGTTTTGGGCGTAAGGTGCAATAAACCAATCAGTCTCATCTCCCATTCCCATTAAAAGCCAGTTGTGCTCACGCCATGGTGGATTCGCTATTTACATGGTGGAATTTGCAAGCAAAAAAACTGAACACTCTAGCAAGGAAACGGATCTGCTCGTGTGCAAGGTTAAAGCACGTGAGCACACCTTCTACGGGACAAGCCGGATTCCACCAAAGCATTTTTATCATTATGCACACAATAATAATCCTTTACATTGCTATTTAAACAATGTGGCGCTGAAACTAGCATGAAACACTTACATCACACCTGGAATCCGATTGCGCTGGGTGTATGATAGAAAAGTAAAAAATAAAAAAAAAGCAGCTGGATCTAGGCGCAGCAGTATTTCTTTAGTATTTCTATAGCTAAATAAAAATAAAAGAACAACAATACTCAGGCTTTTAAGAAATCCCAAAAAATTGCAAACAAAACAATCACAATACATTGACAATAACGGACGAAGAACAACTAAAATCGAGAGCTATAAATACACATTGAAACACTAGGGACTAAACGAAATAATTAACGAGACACAGGTTTAAAACATGAGGCCAAATGAAAAACCATGGCAACTAATGAACAGGGACAAATGAAACATGAACTAAGGGTACTTTTAACTGACAAAGATTATTCTAAAAATGGAAAAGTTTTTCCTTTGTATAAATGACAACGTTGTCAAAATGATCCCCCTTCACACGGATCCGCAATAACGATTAAAAAAGCTGTATTCTGCTGCCAGGCCAGTAGTTGGCAATATAACTTTAAAGCACTACACTACACACCTATAGACTGAACACACAATATGCATGCCCATGATGTCACAGTTTAAACAACAAAAATGCACATTTGTGAAAACAGAGACAATAATGGTATCATTTCAAAAACTTGCACTTTGAAACCTGTTTTCAAAAGTTTGCAGTTTCAGGCTACCAAAACTCTGTTGTTGTGTAAATGAACGTCCAAAACACATAAAAATATTTCCGTTTTTAGTTGAAAATAGTGTCATGTAAACAGCCCCTGACGCCAGTTTCACACCTCAAGCATGCGCAACTACATGTGCAGAAACGCGCGAGTATTCACACTGGAAGCGTTTGTACAGCATCACAGCAGTGGCTCCAAGCTACATATAAAGTGAACATTTCTTTACAAAGACAGCTATAAATTTGTTTTTATAAGTTGGTCATTTATAAACTTGATAGTCTTGAAAGTTTATTAATGTGGGGAGGCGTACAACATTCTGATGTAAATGTAAATAACAAATAAACAAAAGAAATATTAAGAAGCCTCATGTCATATTGGTCCACATGAATGAGGTAAGCTTTGTGTTTACATCATCTGCCGTGCGTACATGTTTACTCTGCGAAAAAAGACCACAAACTCGTGCTTGATTTGGGTATTGCTGCCTATATAGCCTAGCTGTCTCTGTAATAACTAAAAAAAAAAAAGTTTATATATCATATTTTCTGGCTAGTTTACTTTAGTTTTTTATAATACACCATACTTTCACCCAAACTGAATAATTAAAAACAAGTTAGATGGGTAAATCTTCTATAAATATTGTTCTTAATTTTATTTTCTGACATACTCAAATTCTTGTTCAAATTCCCTAACCCTTACACAATAGACATGCTTATTCTGTGCATTTTGAACACTTTTTGTGTGAAATCATATTTATGTTTGTCCATCAAAAGTGTAATTTTCACTTTAATTGAGTGTTAGCACTGCTATTGCGGTATGCTGCTTCTGCTCTACTCCTGCTACGCGCAGCCTCTGCGTGCAGTGTGAATGCTCTAATCCAGTGGTTCCCAACCTGTGGGCTGCGAGATAAATTTAAATTAATTTAAATATATTAATATAATTCATTCATTTAATTATTAATACGTTACATTTAATAAATTAAATTAAATTAATTAAAAAATACATTTAAAACAAGGCACCACCTCTCTCCTACATAGGCTATTCTGTGATTGTTTTAGTTCAGCCCAGGCCGTTTCTCATCGTGCTGCTGTGAAATACAGACTGAACGGTGGCTCAAAACGCAAACTCTCTCAGTTGAAAAAAGAAAACCGGTGTCGCTAACAAGGTTTTGATGGATGCCGATTGTAATGAAGGTAAAGACGATTACAGTGACATACAGGAGTCTTACATAAGGCATGCGCGAGTCCGTTATTATGGCACAAACAAACTGCATATGCATTAGGGTTAGGTTGTCGTCAGTTTCTGGCCTCCTAGTGATGTGAAATATGAGCGGGAGTTTACACAGGGTGATTATTTTGACTTTATTTCATATTTGAGCTGCGCGTCTTTGACGCGGCGTCCGTCAAAAATAGGTGAATATCTTTAGCGAAGCAGCACGGTGAGCCACTTCTGGGACGCTTCTTGCACCATGGCGTCTGCGGCGCATTACGGCTGCGACGCGGCTACCGGAGCTGATACGCGGCCACTGCCATCTGGTATCACTACGTGGTGCCAGAAACTGACGACGAGATTTAAGTTGAAAAACTTGGAAAAAAAAAATGTTGTTCTTGATGTCCATAATTGGACTTTTTAAGTGTATTAACTTTGTCTGTAGGCTACAGCAAAATGGCATAGCAATAAACACAATCAAACCAGACAAAATATAACTATTTAGTCATTAAAAACACGAAAAATCAAGGAAAAAATGTCAGAGAGGCAAAACTCGTGGTCTCGCGAATCCAGCCGCTTCGCTTCTGAAATGCTTCTGGTGTGAGTTGACACCGCGTAAAACAAAAGGAACAAAAACCTTGTCGTAACGCGCCGCAGACGCGTGCAGCAAGGGGTTACGCTCTGCTGACGCTTGCGGTGTGAAACCGCCCTGACACAGGAAACTGAACAGGAAAATCAAACTCAAATAAAAACTCAGATCAGACGTGACACTATGGCAATGGATGTATAACTTTGAGTGGCATCTTAGGATAAACCTAATCATGCACTAACCAATAATGTAATAATGCAACATTTTATAATGTTTCAAGGTATTTCGGCTTGGATCTGGTTTCATAAAATTTGTCTATGCTTCTTCTGCCATTTCAGGTAAAACATATATTTGTGATTAGAAAATGGTAAATTAAGAAATCTGAATTAATTTAAAGATTGCTATTTTAATAAGTCATATTTACTGTCTCTATAAAGGTACTTCACCCTTTTGTTTTTTACACCACATTAACACATTGAGAGGTTTATTTTGTGTCTTGCCATCCTATAGAGTTAAACAAATTCTGCTATATATATATATAATTCACAAACACCAAATTCACATATGTGAAAAGGTGTTTAACAGAGTATATTTTTGCGTTTAGTATTTTAAATGTGTATTTATTACTGGACAACTTTCTGTGGTAAAGCTTTTTTGAAAAGACTGCGAAGACACAACTGAAGATTGTCAAACTTTGTCCCATCCTACAGTCAAATCTTTAGTACACTTTAATTGGTCATTAGGGGAATCATGTTGTGATGTGTTTACCGTCATGCATGATGGGTAATGACAAGCTGGGTTCAAGTGTATCTATGAAAAAACTAAACATCACATAAAAAGACATTACGTATGTGAAAGAATTTTTTTGTTAAAGGTAATAAAAGCAAAAGTTAAAATGTTGTGCATACGTATGCTAACTAACGAATGGAATCATTGTTTTTTCTTTTTTAAGCTTGGTCTAACTCTTTTAAATAGAAAATGTTTATTTACTTGACTATCACTGACACAAACTTTAAAAAAAAAAAACTGTTATTGAGGTTAGAGTCATATAGACAGTCCAGATGTTTGTTAGTATATAATAGTGATGTTTTGGTGCAAAGTATAGACATAAGCAAAATAATATTTTACGTTTTGGATACTATTTGTAAAATTCTTCCAAATGTTCATGAAAAATGATCAAATTTAGTAAGTTAAAACAGCTCACCTGTGTTCCTAAACAATAACAGCATTTCCTTCAAAATCACCATCAAGCTTTCCTCAGTAGTTCATTAACAAAATTTTAATCTGTTAACTGGTCACAGACCGCAGTGCTAATGCTCACAGCTCTCAAAATGGTTCGTCCCTTCAATGACCACCTCCTATTTCTCCCCCATTTGTCTTTTCCCTCATACATTCTGGAGGAGAGCAAACAGTGCTTGTATTGTCCGAACACAGTGACACACACACATCATTCTTCTTCAAGCAAACAGCCTAGACCAGTGGCTACAAATCTCAAACCTCCGATTCCAACAATACAGCATTTATTAGCTTTATCTCGCTGCAGGCCTGCACTACATTCATCTGAGTGCCAACTGTTCCCTAGACTGATAGGAAGAATGTTTCTGACATTTAAAGGCCCCATGAGCCCCTTCTTCCTTATTGACACACAGGCATGAACAGTTTTTGAAATGAAGCAGAGTGCTGGCAAACAACAGTCCACAAAATGGATTAAAAGTGCTTGGTAAAAAGTGATATCAGTTCTGTTTACCATGTCATATTAAGTAGAGATATGACTATTTGATGGGCCCTAGGTGTTATTGTCATAACATTGAAATAATATAACCACTGATATGATAAGGATTAGTTAAGGTCAGAAATGTTTACAAGTCTTTCATCTGAAGTCCGAGTCAAGTCCAAAGTCTTTAAGCTAGAGTCCGAGTCAACTCTGGAGTCTTTTTCATGAGTCAGAGTTGAGTCTTAAGTCATTTCATGCCGTAATAAAAATGCATCCTGATTGCGATACTTTAAAATATGTGCTTTAAGTGTAATAAATGGATTAACATCTTTTTTCTATCTCTCGCTCATGGGCACACATTAAAAGAAAAGCTGCATATACTACAAAAAGATGGATAAAACACAGTGCTAGCCCATAGGAAAGAAAAATCAAAAGTGAGATCTCTTTAACATCTTAAATTCAATTCAATTCACATTTATTTGTATAGCATTTTTTACAATACATACCGTTTCAAAGCAGCTTTAAAGAGAATGCATGTCAACATTATAATTTAGAGTGATCGGAGATCAGAGATGGCTGTCCAATTTTTGTAATTTCAGCAATGTACATATACAAATCACGCAGTTGGCTAACAATGTATTATTTTAAGGTAGAAACAATGAGCTCATGGAAGTAATGAAAACATGTTAACAATCATTAGGATATATAGCAAAATTTGGAATGGTGCATGTTGATCCAGAGTTTACCTCATTTGAAGTCGTCGCAAGGGATGGCATCGTCTCTTCACAAGTGTTGGTCAACTGAAGTCTTCATAAAAGGCTGGATCCAAGCCGAAACTGATGTATTCTAGTGACCTCGGGATGGGCATCCCAAGATAAAACAGAAAAGCAAATGGAGAATAATAAGCATAGCTGCTGTTCATAAGATTAAGCAAAGATAGTCATGTGCATTTGATCTGATTTAACTGGAGTACAAGGATATGAGATGCATTATGTCAACGCTTGGCTAAAGAGATGCGTCTTTAATCTAGATTTAAACTGGGAGAGTGAGTCTGAACCCCAAACATTATCAGGAAGGCTATTCCAGAGTTTAGGAGCCAAATGTGAAAATGCTCTCCCTCATTTAGTGCACTTAGATATCTTAGGTAAAACCAGAAGCCCAGAGTTTTGTGATCTTAAAGAGTGTGATTGATTGTAGGGCAATAGAAGATCAGTTAAATACACAGGTGCTAAGCCATTTAGGGCCTTATAATGTCAGGGTTCTGTCACTTCTGTCTAGTGTATTACCAAGCACAAGGCGTGCCCTGCCCTCTCAGGTTGCACGCTCACTCTACGAGAGGTGTTGCATCCTTCTGGGCGCTGGCTTGTGGCACCTTGCTAACAGACATTTGTAGAGCTGCGGGCTGGGTGACACCTAACATGTTTGCTAGATTCTATAACCTTAGTTTCGAGCCATTCTCCTCCTGTGTTCTCACCTCAGGTCAGAGGCACGGAGAGGCCTCAGCTTAGTGTCGGTTTGCTGTGCTTACATGCGCTTATTACTCCAGAGAGTCCCTACAAGGCAGACCCTGTTGAGTCCTCCGATCTCCCTTCACCGCCGCACATGGTGGAGGATCTGGAGCCAGGCCTATACTCCGTTGTATCCTTGAGAACCGGATTTAGGCTGGGTACCATATGTGTGACCCTACAGGGATCCCATATGTGTAGTTCCACAGTTGCTCCTA